>OZ024821.1:39198354-39442264 GCA_964016985.1 Anodontia alba | reverse complement strand
ACTACCAGTATTATCTTCTACCTGATCCAAAGATACGAGTATATATGCTAATTGTATTTTTTAAGTGTTTTGTAAGATTATATACAGCTGACCTTTGTTAGCTCGAACGCAGATACCTCGGGCTGGGTTACGGGTGTCTGTTTGGACCGAACCCGATATGGAGACATGCTGGTTGGTTTCCCTATGGGGAAATCAACAAGGGTGTTTTCAGGTCGGTTTTGCATTTCATATCTTCGTAATTCAAACAAATGAGACACTAAACAATGAGGTCTTGTCCCTTGGGTTTCGAGTTATCGAGACTAGACTGAATGTTAGAGCAGTAAGGTGTGAAAAGGTCATGTTTCTTTATTGAAACCCCCTCTCTCTCTCTCACCCTCTCTCTGTTTTTCTCCCTCTCTCAGCCAAGATTGTTGTTATTTGTGTCGTATTGTATAGTATTTGTGTATGGTACACGTACAGCCCGTGTTCCCATAAATTAATTTGTACTTATGTATTTTCTACCTCATACAACATGTTTGTCAGGTATTGAGTGTATTCAATAAAATTGTAAAACCAGTAAACTTGTTAAAAGGGGTAAATCACTTCCACTGACGTACGTGAAGAGAAACCCCAACTTTTGGACTGTCTCAGAAACTTGGCAATACAAATGTTTTCGAAATCCTTGAAATTTTTCTTTGTTACACGTATGGTCAACCTGAACATATAGATGTGAACAAGCTGAGGTACGATCTTTCCTCTCAAAAGTATCAAGGATGATCAGTGAGTTGCATGGTAGCTATGGTGGTGTTGACATGAGTCTCCTGTCGCCCTGTAGAGTCACCAGAAATGCATATAAAGATAGCCAATTATCAAGCATACGTTTTGCTTCTTCACAGTTTGCCAATCACTGTTTGAGAGGGTACACGCGGATAACAAACTGGTGATCAGACATCACGGGTGAAATATTGATCATAACTTGCGTAATAGTATGACAATTTTCACACAGTAAAGTGCAGATTCCCTCTCAAGTTATGTGGGGACGAACGAGTATCGATGTGATTTTCATTGACATCAAGCAGTTTTTTTTTGTACTGCCTCGAGCAAAGCCAAGAAAAAGAACTTTTCTCCGCGACACGGTTCACACACTGCAACAAAAAAGTAATAAAATGTATAGTTTAGTATTTCTAGATTGTCATAAGTGATTAAATTTATCCGCGAATCTTTTTCATATAGGTATACGGTTATTTAGCTAAATATATCTTGTTCTGAAGCACGAACACAATATCAGTCTCCGCTGATGTGTGTGTGTGTGTGTGTGTGTGTGTGTGTGTGTGTGTGCACTCCATTCTCGTATGAACCAATTCATTTCCTTTAAATCCGCTTCTGTTCATATAATACTCGTTTTCAACACAACTCTTAGTAATGCAAAAATGCAAAGATTTTCAGTTCATTTTAAAGCTTTTGAATCCAAGAAAACAAGACGGATATTACGAGCGTATCAAAAGACGATCGTTTTTAATATACGCTTGATTCTTTGTGTGAACCTATTCCTGGAGAAAACTCGTTTGCTCGTCCATAGCGTTAAAAACACTTATTTCACAGGCAAAAGCATGATATACACGCAGTTCGTAAAGTTTTGCGGGGTATCTGCTTCAAATCTCATTCGATTCTGTCGAGTATTAAAGGAAATATCAACAAAAATGTCACCTGATTCGAACAATTTTTGATTGGAATTCCCATGCACCCTATCATCCGAAGTCACGTGATTGTCCATCTTGTTCTTGCAGATCGGAGATACCCGGGCGTTCCTCCCCTAGCGGGTCATGGCTGGAAACTGGCAGAAGATGACACTAATGATTACGAATGGACTAGTGGCTTCATTTTTTTTCCACAAGATTTTGTTGATGCCTTGTGTGGAGGTACTTCAGGACTTGAGTTATGAACACTCAGGATGATCATGATGAAGACGGGACTCACGGCGAGATATAGTTATAGAGGAACATTTCTGACAAATGTGGTTGTGCCATTTTTTTTTTTTTTTTTTTTATTTATTTTTTTTTTTATCTTTAAGCAATGTTAGTTTGGCGACTGGATGCTGTACGGTTGTTGGGTATCTTCCGGCTCATGTACAAGGGTCTACTGTTCTCTCAACACATGGGATGTGTTTTAATTATTATTTTCTCTCATTCTTTACATCTCATGGGCTTATTTCTCCACTCATTTGTAAATGGCTCAACATGTGCTAAGAAATGACCATCTCAACATCAACTCTCACTGGTAAATCTACGTTATCTTTATTGTATGTTATGTTCACCGTAAACTAGTAATTAAGCTACATAACATGTTCGGCATGTGTGTTTATTGCTGTTCTTCTGTAAGCATGTTTTCATCTCCAATCAAGAGGCTTTGAATATTGGAACTTCAAGTTACAACATCCTACAATAGGGTATGCAACTGCACGTAATTACTGGTATGGGGTATTACCCTTTGTACTATTTACTTAATATTTCAGTCTGCGGGAGAAAAGATTTTCAACCGTTCTCTCTCCAATGTATTAAGAGCTAAATGATTCACTGCCTAAAAAGAAGCCTAGAAATAGCCATTTCTGTTTTGGTAAATGTAAGTATGTAGCTTACGTTACCATTATGTAACGTATGTAACGTAAATGACGTTATCATCAGAAACCGTAAGTCCTTGTCTAACTCAGAAGCCCTTTGGATGCATAATACACTCTTAACAATCACATTTATACACTTAGTATATAAATGCTTATTTGAACTGTCAAGCCCACAGATGGTGTATGTCTTGTCTAGTTTTGATGCCGAATGCGTGTTATTTATCGGAATATTAAAAAGGGGTTAAGCGTACATTGCAATCATTTAAGACAGAATAAAAGCTCGTAGCAAGCTCAAATATACATCATTTAAAAGGTCTTTGAATGTAGTTTATTCACATGTACATTTTAATGCGATATTACATAAAAGCTGAGTTGTATAGGAATTGACAAGAGGTAACTAAAGAAGATATCTCATTTATTCAATTAAATAAGATATCTCATTTAGTATATCAGATATCTTATTTAGTATATCAGATATCTATATTAATATATTAGATATCTTATTTAACAAATAAGATATCTTATATGGTAAATAAGATATCTTATATGTGAAATTAAATAAGATATCTAATATATCAGATATCTTATATAGGATATAAGATATCTTATATTGGATATAAGATATCTGATATACTAATTCAGATATCTTATATCCTATATATCTTATATCCTATATCAGATATCTGATAAAATGCATAATAAATAGTAAAACGGCTTGCCAGCAAGCCGTTTTACTATTTATTCTATAAATCAGATATCTGATTTAATATATCAGATATCTTATATAATATATAAGATATCTGATATACTATATCAGATATCTTATATAAAATAGATATCTTATATGTCAATTAAGATATCTAATATGCTAAATAAGATATCTGAATTGACATATAAGATATCTAATATGCTATATAAGATATCTGATATGCTATATAAGATATCTGATATGCTATATAAGATATCTGATATGTTATATAAGATATCTCATATAGGATATAAGATATCTTATTTACTAAAGAAGATATCTCATTTATTCAATCAAATTAGATATCTCATTTAGTATATCAGATATCTTATTTAGTATATTAGATATCTATATTGGTAAATAAGGTATCTTATTTAACAAATAAGATATCTTATATGGTAAATTAGATATCTTATATGCAGAAATAAATAAGATATCTCATATTTTATATCAGATATCTTATATAGGATATAAGATATCTAATATAGGATATAAGATATCTGAATTAGTATATTAGATATCTTATATCCTATATTAGATATCTTATATCCTATATAAGGTATCTGATATAATATATAAGATATCTATTTTTCTTAATAAATAGTAAAACGGCTTGCCATAGACTTATGTCTAATAATTTCCCGTCAATTCAAGATTTCATCATTTTGTACCATAAACTTAATCTCGAAACCGAATCGAAAGCTTTCTTTAGATTAACGAAAGCACAGTATAATTTCTTTTACAGTAACGAATTGCTATGTTCGTATTAAAGATAAATATTTGTTTGTTTAATAAAAAAAGGTGACATTAAAATTAGTTTTTCAAGTGTAGGTATTCCCTTTGCATTTTTTTTTTTTTTTTTTTTTTTTTTTTTTTGACCTCTTTAAGGATCCCCCATCTAGTGATCTACTATAGTCAAAATGTTGAAAAATACAGGATAAAAGTAACAGTCGTGGCACATATTACTTGTGTATACGACAGAGGTAACTTCGACAGTTCGGAGTGGAACTAAATTCGGAAAATAACGAGTCATTCAGGTTAGTTCAGTGAATACTGATACGTATGTATGGTGGCATATTTCTGCCACGAGATAGCTAGATAGCTATCGCGATAATGTTTTTAATTTTCCAGAAAATAACAAGTTTTCCTGAAAACATTATCGCAATAACTTGAATTATCTAGATATAATTTTTAATTTCCAGAAAATATTTTAACGCAAAATTTTGTGATACTGCTCGGAACTGACATTAGTTTCTAGATAAAATTATCACGATAAATTTTTCATGGTAGCGAGGTAGCTATAAATAGAACACGCGGATATGGTATTCCGGGATTTCCACGCACCAGTTTGCGATTACCTAGTATAAACTCTTACCTTAAAGGGGAACGCAACCTTAACAGGTGTTGTGCTTTAAAGTAAAGAACTTTGCAAACAATGAATTTTGCCACAAATTTGATCAAAATCGGTGGAAAATTAAGTAATTTATAGACAATTGAATATTTTAACATCGGTGGAATGGGCGCTACCATTTTGAATATTTAATGAGTTTTCAAAAAAATTAAAATTCGTTTCATAAAGATAATTATTCTCATAAAGTTGGTTGGTTTATTTTTGGGGAAATGACTGCTTGTCACTAGAATTAAAAGACTATAAAAAATCTGTATCAAAATTATTCTTAAAAACCCTTTATAATTTGGTTTTGCATATTTAATTTGGGCTGTGTGACGTCACAAAGCCTATAATATGGCAGCATCCATGACTGCCATTTTAAATATATTCAAACCACCATAACTCCCTTCTTTCTATGTCGATTTTGAAAACTCTTATCAAAATAAATGGCTTGTTAAGCACTTTACTCCAAGATATACTTATATTGCGTTCCCCTTTAAAAAAACGGTGGTGAATACCCTCGGTGAATTTTCAACAGTTTAAACAAAGGTTTTCCGGTATCGGTTCTATTTGTAGATAACAGAAAATAAATGGCAGCTCAGGGCACCAACGCGAAAAATATCGCGATAATACTGTAAATTATCGTGATAATATTTCCAGGAAACTTTAGACTATCAAGATAATCTTTTCAGGAAACTTCGAAATATCAAGATAATTATTGAAAGTATCGTGATAGCTATCTAGCTATCTCGTGGCAGAAATATGCCACCATACGTATGCCATCATGTGTGGTATAATTTTCATAGGCGTACGTGCAATTGTTGAAGTTAAACGACCCGCTAGTTTTTTGAAAAAGCTAATACTTGTATATAATAATGACGCATTTTTGGATGAACAGACGAACAGACGGACTCATGAGGTGATTATAGGATACTTTTGGAAAGTCAGTCTTACATTTGCCCGAATCGGCCGACTTTTCTGCGGATCGTGCAAAGTAGAGTCCATGGATTCGCTTATTGAAATACGTATGTCTGTTAAATGAACTATTAGTACATATGATGTTGCTTGGTGATAGACTGTCATTTTGGTTGTATCGGATGATTCTGAACCTTTAGGGTTTTAGTGTTCTTTCTTCGTTATCGGGGAAGCTAAAAGTCTGTGCTGTTTACAAATGCGTCGGTTATTCGCAAGTGTTTAGCATTGAACCCTGCTCCTGTTAGCTCTCGTCATTGGGCACAGGGAACCGTGGCGGAACATGCGCTATCACTTTGCGCTTTGGAACGCAGCCCAGACCTATAGAGTATAGACACGTTTATCTATTTCTTATTACCTTTGTTCAAAACTAAATTATTGATAAGTATGTAATGTGCGTATGATTTCTGAAAATAAAAATGAATTATATATAAAAAAAATAATGACGCCTTTTTTTCTTTTTAATTCTAAACCTAATTCTTTTCTAACATTAAATTTACTACACTATTATTAGATATACTGTTCGATTGAAAATCTAAATCTTGCCCAAGTTGGTTAATATCAACCATGATATCAACTACCATAACGCACCACTTGACATGGCTGGTTCGATTTAGCTCTTCTGGTTTCAGAAGCAAGACGGGAAAGTCTGCTAACTGTTCATTTCACACCTTCTAAAATCGGAAGCCTTCCGTCTTCTGTCTTCTGACTTTTCGATTCATGCAGCCATCAGTTTTGGAAGGTCTTTCGAGTCTTCCAGATATCTAATGGAAGACTCGGAAGCGAAGAGGTCACGTGATTGGATACAGCATCAACGAATTTAGCAAAGAGTAATTTGTATAGACGATGTTTGTGAGAAAGCCATATTGGAGTTGACTGCATAAAAATCAATTTGATGGATGTTTTAAATGACCGTTGAACTTCTATCATGCAGAGTGAATATTTTTATTTGAATTTTGTATTGTACAAAGCCGTTTAAAATGGCAAAGTTTATCGAATAAAATGTTTCTTTATTAGCATTTCTTTTATTTTCTGCCATAATGGAGACAAAAGCAAGATTTTTTTTTTTGGAATTGGGCTAAAGTATGTTCGATTTGCAAGCCAATCTCAATCTTCTCTTTACTTTCTGTCATGTGACAAACACTCTTATATATATATATATATATATATATATATATATAGAGAGAGAGAGAGAGAGAGAGAGAGAAAGAGAGAGAGAGAGAGAGAGAGAGAGGATATTTACTCATTGGCTGTGAATACCATAAATATTTTCTTCGAGTGTAATGAAAACATCAGTATTTTCACGAGTGCGAAGCACGAGTGAAAATTTGATGTTTTCATTACACAAGATGAAAATTTTTATGGTATTCACTGAAAAAGAGTAAATTTTCTTTTTATTTTATTGTTTATACGCCATAGCGCGTTTCTGACGTCATAACTAACCGTCACCAAACAAAACTGGAACGTCATGGCGTCGACGTTCAGCGCTTAACATGTGAAACGCTGGAGAGACAAAAACCAAAAGTTTCGGCTAATCAAAATAATCTGGATACCAAAATAATCCTTACATTCTAACTAAGAAAATGCATACCAACACTTGGTAGTTTAGTTCAGAAACAAAGAAGTTAGAGGTGTTCGAAAATCTGAAGTGGCGGTAACATTCACTTCTGAAACAATGAAGAAAACGGAAGTCGTCCAAAGCGAAGAGTGAAAATATAAATCGTATCAGTCACTAGTGAAATGATACGATATCAGTGAATGACACCACTTTTATTTTCACCAGATATACACTGATTTCACCGCTAACAATGAAATATATATATATATATTACTGATATTTTGGTCAATATTACCATTTTACGCACCTTTACGCCACTTTACGCCTCTTTGCACCCCTTTACGTTACTTTACACTACTTTACGCTATTTTGCTGTATTCAGGCACATCAGCAGCATAATTCTCCTTTCGTCAACTGTGGGGAAAAAAGCTATAAAATGGAGTGCTTTACTCAGTTTAATTTCAAAATAAGATTTTCTTTTGCATATAAAACATTTTAGACAACTGAGAAATAACTATGCACAGTGTGGATAATAAGGCCATAATAAATAAATAAAGACGTGAATTAAGGATGCCTAAAATTTGCTAAAAACTCAAAATCAGTTCTGTAGTCATTTACTAGAATGGTTGTAGTTCACGGTTTGGGTACTCTTTGTTTTTGAATGGTCCATTTCTGAGTTAAAAATACATTAAAATTTGTGAAACAGCTGCAAATATGCCATTTTAGAATTTTTAACAACGTGCAGCTCTTGGTTAGAACAGAGCGCACGTGAATACCAAAACGATATTGAAATATGTTGTAGCCTGTGACAAGGTCTACATCATATATCAATATCTGTTTGGTATTCGGGTGTACTATACACAAGCCAAGAGATGAAAGTCGCCAGAAAAGTCAAAATTGGCATATTTTAGCTCATTTTTTCAAATATGAGCACTCAGACATCCTTATTTAGACATAATAACTCCAAATTAAAACCCAATCCAAAGACTTTAGTTATTCCTCAACACAAAAACACAAACATTTTCATTCTGACACAACTTTCAGTTTTAACCATTTTTTTTTCATGCATTAACAATGTAAAATCAATTATATTGAATTGTATAAATTACATAGCTGAGACTGAACTTTGACATGTTTTGTTTCCTCAAGGGGTCTTGACACATATTTCTATCTATATTTGATGATAAATTTGGATAAAGGTACAAAATATGTAATGCATATGAGTAAAATATAAATGAAGATACCCAGGAAATGCCAAAATCACAAAGCATAGCCCATTCGAGGCACCAAAAGAAGGAGATAAAAGGAATAAATAAAGACGCCACAAACGCCACATACGAAACCGCAGGCGCACAAACAGAAGAATTTCAACATAAGAACTGCCTGGGAACGGTAAGTAGGAAACTACTGGGGATGGGGGTGCTTAAACCAGTTTTATACGCTCGAAACCACGCCCTTAAATCTGACGGAGTTCAAATTTACAAGTACATGTTCCGTCCGCATATGGGTCCTCTACCTCATCTGTGAAAGATCATAGTGAAACACATATAATAAAAAATACTGTGATGAAGTAAAGCAAAGTGCTGAATGGCGATCTGAAGCCAGAACACAAGGAAAACACAAACATGACCACGATGAGCCCCTACAGACGTTGATAGTCTGGCATCGACAATCTAAAACTGATCGAGGAGGGAGCCGTTGGTTCTATTGCAATTCTTCTTGGTTTGAGCGTCTGTGATTTCACATGTGACGTTTGTATTATCCTTATTTGTCCCTTACTTTCTTTCTTTTGGTGCCTCGAGTTTGATTGCATATGTGTAGAACTTGCAACATTCTTCTTGTATTGCCACAGCGACTAATCAAACTAGTGGATGGTCTATAAAGCAAAATTTGCATCCAACAGTTTTCCATATATATATATATATGGAATAAAATTTAACTATGTCATAAAAATGATCAGTGGTCAACCTAGGATTATAAAAGCTAGTAGCTTTCCCATCCACAATGCTCTATACTACGACTCAGTTTCAATATTTACTTGGTTCTGAAGAAGATTTTATTTGTTTTTTCTGTAAAAAAATAAAACAAATAAAATGCTGTTTAAACTAACTAAATGTTTTTTTAAACATCTATGGGTATAGTAATTCGAGCCTTCCCTGGCTGTTCAAAGCCTTTTTATTGATTTGGAGACGCCATTCAGCAAATATCAGAAGGCTTTTTTAAGTCAGAGAAGGCTCGGATTATGAGTATAGTAGCCATCTTGGTCTCTAAATCATAACCGTTAAAACACTTCCCTTTGATGGGCTCCACATGAATTTTAATAAGAAAAAAAAGGCCATGACAGTGATTTCAGAGGAAAATACATCTAAATATTCCATGATTTATACATATATACAGCATAGGAGCAAGGATATATAAACCCTTGAGTTAAAAACATTTACTATAACTGAAAGGTTTGCTACTCTTATCATATATTGTAAGGTTCAAACAATAGTATGCAATACGTTTTGAGAAAATAACTTTTCCACATATTCCCCATATACATGTGTAGGGAAGCAAATTTGCCACAAAAAGGTCACAAGTCAACCCTAGATCATCATTTTTACAAATTTGGTAGCTCTCATAATCCCAGTGTTATATACCAAAATTTGGTTTCAAAGCATTCTTGGTTCTAAAATCAAGATTTCTAAGCGCTTTTAATGTACATGGGCATGGCGGACATCTTAGTCAACAGAGTAACACCATTTGAACACAATGTAAAAAGCCCCATAAGAAATTGGGTGAAACTAGGCCAAATAGTTTCAGCGGTAAAGTCGTTTTAAGATTCTATGGTTTTGTTTTTTTTTTAATACAGATATATAGCCCAGGCAACACGGGCAGATAACCACAGGGGATAAATTGTGATTATAACTAAAAGGTTTGTTACTTTAATCATATAGTTAGTTTCAACCATTATTCTTTAAAACTTTTTGCGAAAATAATTTTCATTATTTTCTCCATAGGACACCTTAAGGTCATCATTTGAACAAACTTCGTAGATCATAGTCCCGGATGCTATATACAAATATTCAGCTCCAACACTTTCTTGGTTCTATAGAAGAAGAATTTAAAGTATTTTACCATATATGGTCACTGCGGACATCTTGTTCAGTGATGTGGAACCATTAGAACAAATTGTCAACATCCCTTTGACAGAACACCAAATGAGAAATTTGGTGAAAATTAGTCGAGTGGTTAATTTCAGAGAACAAGTCGTTTAAGATTACACAATTTTACACATGCACACAGCTCAGGTGCAAGGGCAGATACTCCTTGGGAAACAAAACTTTTATTGTAACCAAAGGGTTTTGCTACACTGATTATACATTGTAAGTTGCAACAATAAGTCTTTAATACAGTTTGAGAATACGATATTTAAACTTTTCCCCATACAAATGTATAGGGACACAAATTTGACAATGTCGTAAAAAGGTCAAAGGTCATCTTAGGATCAACATTTGAACAGATATGGTAGGCCTAGAGTACCCGATGCTTTCTACCAAGATTCAATCTTAAAGTTTTCTTGGTTCTGGAGCAGATGATTTCTAAGTATTTTTACCATATATGGGCATGGCGGCGATCTTGTTAAATGGCGCGGAACCGTTTGAACAAATTGTCAATACCCCTTCGACAGGCCCTTTGTGAAATCTGGTGAAACTTGGTAAAGCGTGTTCAGAGATGTTTAAAGATTAAACGACTTTATACATATATAAGCTCAGGGGCAAGGGGAGATAACTCCCGGGCACAAAAGTTCGACTGTTAGAAATAAGTTTTACTACTTTAATCATACATGCTAAGTTTCAGCAATTAGTATTTAATACAGTTTGAGAAAACAATTTTTCAACATTTTCCCATAGAAATGTATGGATCCCTATACAAATGTATTGGGACGCAAAATTGACCTTGCCGTAAAAATGACATAGGTCAATTTACAATCATCATTGGAACAAATTTGGTAGTATAATACTTGGTATACCTATGTGCCCCCACCCTCTACCCCTTACAGCAGATTTGTTTCTGTTTTGTTTCGAAAGAGACTTTATGTTGTCCCTTATTCACGAAAATGTTATTGAAGCATTCAATTCAACTTCTCGATATTGGATGACTTGCTAAATATTGAAAATGAATATGTTGAACAAATAGTTGACACAATTTATCCGTAAGAACCACAGTTAAATAAAACTAATACCTCTGACACCAAAGCACCGTTTCTGGATTCAACTCATCAATATTAAATGACATAATCTCTACAACGAGTGACTTTGATTTTATATTGTTAACTTTCCGTTTTTTGGCTGTGACCCTCGTGCTACATCCTGTGGTGTATATATTTCTCAGTTAATTCGTTTTGTTAGAGCATCTAGTCAAGTAAGTAACTTTAAAAATTGAAATAAATTTTTAATTGCTAAACTTCTTAAGCAAGGGTGCCGTTATCCTAAACTACGAGGGGGTGTTTGGGTGGTGCGAAGGTGTCGTGTATCTTACGTCACCGGGGCGTCCAACTGATATTGGCTTACAGTTGGGCAAGGTCTGCTATCCGTGTAGCAGGTAAGGGTAGAGGGGGGGGGTATTTTTTTTTCTTCTGTTTCTTCATTTCCCAAATCCCGGACATACGCTTCTACCGATATTTCCTTCGTTCAGGCCTATGGGCATGGTGGGCGAAGCTAGCTTACCAAGTAATGCTTATTATCCGCGGACGCTTGATTACACCCTTTATTCTGGGGTCCATGTCTGTTGGTCTGAACATTCTGATTCGTCATTCTTTTATGGATTTATGAGTTTGGATTACGGCCTTGGTACCATGACCGCAACTACTTTCATTCCTGTTCCTCTTTCTTCCCTGTTCATCTCTTTCATCTCTTCTACTATCTCTTCTATCTCTTTTCTCCCTTTCTCTGGGAGGCGACACAAAATGACCCACAAGATTTTGACGTGTCGTTAAACCTCAACATAATCAATCAATCATAAACTACGTTATACTTTTTTTTTAATTTATCGCCGTCATTCTGAAAGAATGTCCAAATGTAACGCTGGTTTGAAATGACTTGTCCGAAACCGAATTTTATGGCGACTTTATCTTTAAGATAATTGGCAAAACTGACTTTTCCGTACAATTTAAAAAGATTCTCACTTGCGGCCAGCTTAATTAATGGACCGTGATCATTTTGTATATTGCTGCCACCCATCCCCCTTTAATATAAGGCTCCAAATAAAGTTTAAAGTAAATTGGCCCAGGGGTTTCAGAGGAAAAGTCATTCGAAGGTGTGAAGGGAAGGACAGACAGCGGACGACAGACGACGGACGGCAAGTGATCACAATACTCATTCCGATTCTTCGGCTCAGGTTAGCTAAAAAGGTTAGAGAAAAGTCCAGGGAGTGCCACAATCACAAGCCGCAGCCCTTCCCAGACACCAAGAGAAAGAGGAAACAGACAAAACCAAACAAGCGCAAATCAAACAAACGTACGAAAAAAAAAAACTAAGACTAGTTCTCTCTTCCCCAAGCGAGATAATCGCAATGCTCAAAGGACTGAACAACACAAGAACAAAATAACACCAGGCAAAACTTAAAAACAAATCGCCTCATAGAATAAACTACAAAGCAACAAAGAGTAAGACTAACACCGGGACTACCACCTTAGAACGGTCAGTAGAATAAACCATCAGGTGTGTGTGTGTGTGTGTGTGTGTGTGTGTGTGTGTGTGTGGAGGGGTGGGGGGGGGGAGGAGGGGGGATGTTAAAGTACTTTTATAGCTAGCCAACTTCACCCTGGGTCCCGATGCTACTCTTAATACAGAAATACAAAAACAATCCGTTCGGATAAAGAGCTGTCTTAAGGCCAAACAAAGAACAATCAACACCAAAACCACCGCCTTTGAACAGTAGTAACGAAAGGTTTAAATCGATTTTAATGCTACCAAAACTTTACCCTAAGTTCAAATGTTGTAAAATCACAAAATATTTTTTTTTGGCTTGCACAGAGGCGCAACCGGGGTTCCAAAGTTTGTTTTCTTTAGTTCCAATATTCCACTGGTGTTGTTTGACACCTAAGGAATCTGCAGATGTCTGAACACAATTCTGTGATTTATTTGTTGCCCGTAATGATTCATAAATGAATTGAAGACCTCCACGCGGACCGAACAAATATATGTTTTTACCACAATGCAGGCCGAGGGTTGGGATCCCGTAAAGCTGGATTAAGCCCCACCAGTAATTTATTACAGACCGTTCCAAGGCGGTACTTTCATTGAAGTACTTTTTGTTGAATGTTCTGTCATATTTCACTTACTAATGTTTTTCTTTAATTAAGTATGCAAGTTTAACATCTATTCAGTTCAGTTTGGGTAACAGAGTTGCCACTTTTTTGGAAAAGGCTGCCAACTCTGCTTACCATCTGTTCTTTTTGTGGGTGTTTAATTGTATGTGTCTGTCTTTCCCTTTGTTGCTGAGAACTTGATGTGGATCTGATTGTATCAGTTCCTATATTCAATGCTTTATTTACCTTACATAATCAGGAATACATCAAAGAAGAAAGCGATTATCAAATTAAAGCACTGTGATGAAACACGGATAAGGGCTCGTGGCAGCTATAACTATGAAAACAAAAACAAAAACAAAAAAAAAAAAAATACAACTAGTTGAACCACAGAAGAACGAACAAAGACATTACATCAGGCATCGAACTTCTGTTGAAAGGTTTTAACAGTCATCTCCCTCCGCTATAAGACTAATTTGTTTCTCTCCACTTTGTCACCGCTGTAAAGGTCCTGAATTTACCAGAATCCATTGCTTACTTAAAAACAACCCGTTACGGGCACGCGTTCCGCGACGTCATGGCTTTATTAGGAAAGGGTTGTGAGTTTTAAATCCGTAAAAACATCTTCAGAACATGTAAAACAAATGCGCATAGTTTCAAACTGACCGGTAGAAAATTTTAGGAGGAGTTGCGCCTACAAGGTATCTATTCCAATATTAATTAGGCCTGGAAAAACTAAGTAAAAAAAACTGGAAAAAAGGTTGATAAATAATACTAGGAAGACAATCCCAAAACCATATGCACATCTTCAGACCATATAGAACAAGTACGCATGGTTTTAAATGATGAGTGGAAAACTGTCGAATGAGTTGCGTCCACAAGGTATCATTCTAACACTAATCGGACCTGAAAAACAACGTCGAAAATGTTGAAAAAGTTGATAAAAAAAAAGTTGATAAAAAGTGGAAAAATAACCTGAAAAGCATATGCACATCTTCAAACCATGGAAGAAACACCTGCAAAGTTTCAAAAAGTTTGGTATAAAACTGTTAGAGAAGCTGCGCCCACAAGCTACCCTTGTCATCGTGTCACAACTAAACAAAACACTAAGTTAAAGAAGTGCAAAAAAATTGGAAACAGGTAATGTCAGGATCAACCCAAAATCACAAGCACATCTTCATACCATGTATAACAAGTATGCGTAGTTTCAAAATGACCAGTTGAAAAGTCTAGAAGAACTTGCGCCCACAAGATATCTTTTCTAATACTAATCTAACCTGGAGAAAACTAAGTCGAAAAAGTATTAAAAGTTGATAAAAATAATCGGAAGATAGCCTCAAAACAACACATCTACAGACCATGTGGAACAAGTGTGCATAGTTACAAAATTACCGGTGGAAAACCTTTGGAGGAGTTATGCCCACAAGTTATCTATTCTAATAGTAATTGAACCTGAAAAAAAAAAAAAAAAAAAAAAGAAAAAAAAAAAGAAAACTAAGTCGAAAAAGTAGAAAAAAAAAAGTAATAAAAAATACG
Source organism: Anodontia alba (assembly GCA_964016985.1). Lineage (NCBI taxonomy): Eukaryota > Metazoa > Mollusca > Bivalvia > Lucinida > Lucinidae > Anodontia > Anodontia alba. Next base: position 39,427,169 of record OZ024821.1, on the reverse strand, counting down.
GAGGATAACAAAACAACGACATGCACATCTACAGACCTTGTAGGACAAGTGTGCACAGTTTCAAAATAATCCATGGACAACTCTAGGAGGAGTTGCGCCCACCACGTATCTATTCTAATAGTAATCTGACCTGGAAAAAGAAAATCGAAAAAGTGGAAAAAGTTGATAATAAAAAAATAACGGGAAGATATCCCGCAAACCAGATGCACATCTTCATGACAAAAAAAAAAAAAAAAAAAAAAAAAAAAAACAGCTGCAATTTCTTTAAAAAAGATCATGACAAAAAAAAAAAAAAAAACAGCGGCAATTTCTTTAAAAAAGATCGATTAAAACTGTAAGAGGAGTTCGTCCACAAGCTACCAATCTCATTGTGTCTACGACGGACGGCATCTGGGACGGACGGACGAACCCATCCATTTTAATAGTCCCCTTCGACTAACGTCGGGGCCCGGACAAAAAGTTCAGTTTTGGTTCCGTGTAAGTAGAGGGTGAACGCTTCCGGGCACAAATACGTTTAGTTAACAAATGAAACATACATTGTATATTAAAATACCGTTAGCGAGACGTCTTTGGTGCATTCAAAGAAGTTCAATGGCACCTTCCTACGGAGCCCATTCGAAACTAGAGCCAAGTGGGTTGCCTTTACATCTTATTTGAGGATAGGCAACATTGTCACCCCATGGCATATAATAGGAACTCCACACTCCGTGACCACAACCAATGTCAACAAAACCACATCCTTGATCAAAACATCCAAACGCTTCACAACATATTTGAGTGTTACCGAGAACATTCAGGTGATACTGGAACTTAAATCTTGGTGAGCCAAATATTGCTTCTCTAGATCTGAAAATAATAATAATAATAATATCACGTTCTAACAAAAATCCTTTTTGTACAATTTGTGGAGGATCTGGCTGATCTGCACGTTATTTTTTTCTTTTACATGTCATGTCTTACATATCAAGATGTGTATTTATTTTCTTATGCCATGACGCAGATACTGTATGCAAAAATACTACATGCAAAAAGGCACTTTCCAGTTAACTTGTATCAGTTATGATATATCTTGTATCATAAATGTAAATCGTTGATTAAACGTTTGGTTTACAACCCCACATGCACATTGTTCTTTAAAAGAACACCATTTTATGATTGTCCTTGACTAATACAAGTGACAAACTCGCTTCAAACATACCAATACCTCCATCGGAGATAAAGAAAAGAAAGAACACCGCATGAAAAAGAGAGAATAAGAACACAAGAACAGATGTCATTGAATTTTTTAATGTCAGATAAAACAAGAAACGGCCGATAATTAGGGTAGACAATTAAACAACAGTAAGAAATGGTTTGTAGACAGCTCTAATTTTCGTATCGATGTAAACTGAACAGGTTGCAAGTCCCGGTGTTAGTCTTACTCCTTGTTGCTTTGTGGTTTATTCTACGAGGCGATTTGTTGTATGTCTTTCCGTGTGTCATTTTGTTCTTGTGTTTTTCAGTCCTTTTAGTATTGCGATTACCTCGCTTGGGGAAGAGAGAGCTAATCTTAGTGCTTTTCGTACGTTTGTTCGGTTTGTGCTTGTTTAGATTTGTCGGTTTCCTCTTCCTCTTGAGGTCTGGGAAGGGCTGCGGTTTGTGATTGTGGCACTCCCTGGACTTTTCTCTTACTTTTGTTAGCTTCTTAGTGCAGTAGGACTGACTGTTTGCTCTGAATAGAATGCATACATGAGTGGCGGATGGGCTGGATGTATCATCAGATGCATGCTTATTCATACACTTAACACCAAATATTTCCAATTTCATAAGTAACGTCAGCAATGCCAAGATATAAAAATGCTTGAAAAGAAATGTATATTGGTGTCATTCTCAAAGAAGCAGCTTAGCTGTTTATATGTATTTCTAACTGTAGGTAGTAAACTCACATAGGAGGTTCCCATAAGTCATATGCAAAAATATTTGCTTCATATGAAACATGAGGAAATATTTTACCGGTATGGCAACCATAATTAAATGCATATATTTAATCCAAAAGAGTTTCAGTCAAATAAAACTAATACCTCTGATACCGGAGTAACGTTTCTGGATTTAAATTGATCAATACCTAATGACATAATATCTATTAAAAAATATGACAAACGGGACGGCTATGATTTTGACATTGTAAATTTCTTTTTATTTTTGGATGGCGATGTCCCTCGTGCTACATCCTATGGTATATATATTTTTCAGTTAATTCATTTTGCTAGAGCACCTAGTCCAGTCAGTGACTTTAATTATCGAAATAAATGTCATTGCTGGAAATTTGAAAATAATTTCTGTTTCTAAAATAAACTAAAAGTCAAAATAATGATTGCCTTTTGAAACAAAGAATACACTACATATTAAAAAATGGGATTCTCTGTTTTATTGAGACTCTTCATAAGCAGTAATGAAGTTTGCAACACTGCTTACGCCCTCTAGCGTATACATGAGCAGAACTCCATTTTCAAATATACCACAATGGGCCCGATGATCCCAAAGGAAATGCACTATGGTCAAGTACGGGGAGACGTTCTACCGCCGTTAAATGACAGTAATAATAGCTGCAGTGTAGTAAAAAAAAAAAAAAAAAAAATAAAAAATAAAAGAGCCTTTGGAAACAAAGAACACACTACAGATTAGAAAAGAAGTCGTTCTATTTGGCCTAAATGCAGATTCCCACAAACGTTCATTTATCTTAACGTCGATAGAGGAAATTGTTGGCTCTTTGGAAGTACATATATTTTGTGAACATTGGTCCAAACGAGAGCCTTAATCTTTCAATGTTTGGATATTCAGCATTTTTAATATCATTGATCAATTAATGCTACTCTTTAAAGACCCGACCTGCTCCTTCCTCCTAACCTAAAGTTTAAGGTGTAATTGAAAGTGGAGTTCTGCTGATGAATACGCTAGCGGGCGTAAGCAGTGTTGCAAACTTCATTACTGTTTATGAAGAGTCCCAATAAAACCGAGACTCCCATATTCTAATCTGTAGTGTGTCCCTTGTTTCCAAAGGCAATCTTTTTGACAAGTACCCACCCGGAAATCGGTAAACTTGTACTCCGACGGTGTACTATAAAGAAATAAGTTGACCTGATCCGGTGGACCTATTGACACGTGTGTAAACAACTTCCTAGAGTGCTGATCGACTGGATAAAATGCGAGTTTATTTACTTATTTTGTGTTTTACCGAAAAACGGAGAATGTCATCTGCTGAGATAAAAGTTCATGATTGTTATAACATTTTAACGGAAAACTCCGTAAACTTCTCGAGATGTCGTTATTGGCGATCAAACATCATGCATTGAACATTAAGCACAGATGCAAAGGACGGAGTTGTTGTACATTTCATGACATTTTAGTGAGATGACACGTCAGTGTAAAACCATTGAGTATTGCACGCCTTTTGAATATGTTTATGCAAAAACGAGATGTTTTATTTTTCAGTTACAGATTAAAAAACTTTGATGCGTACTAGTTGACTTGCGGCGTACAATTTAACTAATGTAAATTATATAGGAGGTGCTCGGGTTTCTTGACTTCACCCATTCTTAAGTTCGAAAATAGCAATTAAATGATGAATAAGGAAAATTTAGTAACAAATAATTAACCAAAGCTATCGACGGTGTTAAAATGTTAAGAACAAACTAATTTCTGTGTTTTTTCGAAAACCCGATTGCACTGTAAATTCCATTATATAAATTGTATGCCACCGTTCAAATGGTACGCATAGACACTTTTTTTCTGTGTATCGGAAGCGAATCACTTTGTTTAAGCAAAAGTGTGATAAACTGACTTATTTTAACATGGACTTGTAATTCAGTTGCTAATGTCCTGTTTATTGTTTACATTGCCTTCCGTGAATATCACGGTAATGTACAAGCCATGATTCTTTATGCAAAATAGGATATCTGAAGAAATCCTCAGATTTTTTTCCTATGATCCTTGTGTCAGGATTATCTCCATTTATTGCCACAGCATATGCCATTTTCCGATTTTCGACAAAAAGTAAAATGAACACATAAATTTATGGTAAACGTAATAACCTTCGCCTCTGGTGTCTGTTTACATACAGTCAACTTGCCTACCGGAACAGGTCAATTTATTGCTTAAAAGTTCTCCGATGGCACAGAAGCTGACCAATTCCCAGGCGTGGATCATGCATCTTTGTTTCAGAAAAGAGATTAAATATGATTTACACGTTTGTATCCTCAAGTGCGTCATTGAATAAATTAGTTAGCCTCGATGCGACCCAAACAATCATTTTGTATTTTTTTGAACCTTGGATCAAGATTTGGTACCAGTAAAGTCGACTTACCTTCCCACCCTCACCCCCTCGGTTGTTTTTTACTATTTTACTACTGTCATCTTCTATTTTTATGTCTATAAATGCAGAAAGAGTTTTGGCTTTGGGAACAATGTAAAAAGCTATAGTAAAATAAGGATATTCTGTGGAAAACTACATGCATTGTTATTTACCAGTTATGGTTGGTAACTGTTTCACTCCTTAATTGCTAGACGGTACGGCCGTTCCTTAGTCTGAATGATGGTCTCTCCTCAATCTATTTCAGAGGCTGGCGTCTGATTATCTGTGTCTGTGATCGTGACCATCGCGGTCTTGTTGTGGTGTTTTGGCTTCAAACCACCATTGAACCAATTATTTGTTTTATTACAGTGTTAGCGATTATATGTGTTTCACTGTGCTCATTTATTTATGAAGTAGAAAAATCGTAAGCGGACCAAACATATGTTTATAATTCGGGGCTGCATCAGAATTAAAGGTGAGATTTCCGCGCTGCGAAACATACAAGTAAAGGTACTCAGAAAATGTCGCACTCACAAAGCACAGCCTTCCAAAGACACCAAAATAGGAGAGATGATGAAAACACATTGACAAAATAAATTTCATATACGTAACCACCGACGCATGGACAAAGAAGAATGGCAACAGAACCGCCTTGGAACGGTGGGTAGAAAGCTGCCTGGGGTGGGGACTTAAACTAGTTTACCTCACCCTTATTTTTGTTGCAGCTGCAAATTACAAACACATGTTTGTTCCGCATAATGGTCCTCTACCTCATCAGTAAAATATCACAGTGAAACATAGCACAAACACTGTGATGAAACAAAGCAAAGTGCTCTTGAAACAGCAATCTAAAGTCTGAACAAAAAACATTCCAAGGCGGTACTTTCATTGGAGCGCTCGTTAAATACTCTGTAGTGTTTCACTTACATATGTTTTTTTTCCCTTAAACATTTATGTTAGTTAAAAACATTCAGTTAAATTTGGGTAACAGAGGTGCACCTTTTTAGGAAAGGGTTGCCAGCTCTACTTGCCATCCATTCTTTTCGTGGCCGTTTAATTCTGTTTGTCTGTCTTTCTCTTTCCTCAGTTCACTAATTTACTTAGTTTAACGCGAGCTCGCTGCCGCATGTGGCCAACCGGCGGTGCAGGCCGAAGGCCTGCGCCAGCAAGCTCTGTGGTACAGCATACGTTTCCTTGCCGTCAAAACAAACCGGAAATAAACATTTTGTTTGCAGTTTGTCGGGTTCTCAATTAATGTGGCGGATCTATTTGTATTTGCCGGGACCAACTGGGAAAATCCGGTACCAGAATCCGATACCAAAATTATAACGGTAAAGCTTGGGCCTTACCGAGTCTCCGATATTCGTGATTTTTATGTGTTCTTTGTTTCCAAAAGCAATCCTTTTTTTTTTTTTTTTTTTTTTTTTTTTTTGACTTTTATTTTACACATTTTGTATAAAACAAAGTGCATTGCGAGCTCGCCTATAGACATTGCCTATGTTCATATTATGTTCAGACAGATTGTTGGTAAAGTATGAAAATTGTCAATAAACAGCGCTTATTAGATACCCCCGCATAAAGCATAAAACTCTATTTCTATCAAAATTTAAGTTTCAAAGTGCCGACGTGACCTTGAAAATAAAGACAAGGTCACCAAAATCTAATAAAATGAAAATAAGGTCAAGGTCACCAAAATCTAATGAAAATGAGGTCAAGGTCACAAAATCTAATCATTTCTTTCCCATGTCCTAACGATGTATCTGTGCTAGTTTGTTTAACTTCCAGCCATTGATTCAAGATATAATGTGCACACAAGCTTTTTTTTTCTATCAAAATTTGAGTTTCAAAATGCCGGTGTGACCTTGAAAACAAGATAAAGGTCACCGAAATCTATTCACTTCTAACCCCAATCCCAATGATATATCTGTGCTAGTTTGCTCCAATTCCATCAATTGATTTATGAGATAGAGTGCACATAAGACTCCCTTATTGAGTATTTATAATGTAGTGACCTTGAAAATAAGGTCAAGGTTACCAAAATCTAATCACTTCTTTCCCCCATCCTGATGATGTATCTGTGCTAGTTTGGTCAAATTCCAATCATTGGTTAAAGAGATAGTATGCACATAAAATTTTTAAAAGGCTCAATTTCGGAATTTTTATAATGTAGTGACCTTGAAAATGAGGCCAAAGTCACAAAAACCTAATCACTTCTTTCCCATGTCCTAACAATGTATCGGTGCTAGTTTGTTAAAATTCCAGCCATTGGTTCAAGATATAGTTTGCACATAAGCTTTTTTCTATCAAAATTTGAGTTTCAAAATGCCGGTGTGACCTTGAAAATGAAATAAAGGTCGCCGAAATCTAATCACTTCTTTCCCCAATCCCAATAATGTATCTGTACTAATTTGGTCAAATTCTATCTATTGATTTATGAGATGTAGTGACCTTGAGAAAATAAGGTCAAGGTCACCAAAATCTAACCAATTATTTCCCCCATCCTTAGGATGTATCTGTGCTAGTTTGGTAAAATTCCAGCTATTGATTAAAGAGATAATGTGCAGACAAACTTTTTACTGCATTAAAAAGGCTCACTTTTTGAGTATTTATAATGTAGTGACCTTGAAAATAAGGTCAAGGTCACCAAACTCTAATCACTTCTTTCACCCATCCTGATGATGTCTCTGTGCTAGTTTGGTCAAATTCCAGCCGTTTGTTAAAGAGATAGTGTGCACGCAATCTTTTTACTGCATTAACAAGGCAACAAGGCTAACTTTTTGAGTATTTATAATGTAGTGACCTTAAAAATAAGATCAAGGTCACCAAAATCTAATCATTTCTTTCTCCTATCCTGATAATGTATCTATGCTAGTTTGGTCAAATTCCAGCCATTGGTTAAAGAGATAGTGTGCACACAAACTTTTTACTGCATGAAGAAAAAAAAATTACAAAGGGCAATAACTCCAACAGAATTGGCCTCTTGCCCTTACTTTCTCTTATGTAGGTACACCTTATTGATATCAAAGTGTCTGCAGAAATTGATGAATATCCATCACTGCGCTTTCAAGATATTAGGAAAAAACCAGCGTCGCGGATGGACGCACGGACGAACAGACGGACAGACGGACGGACAGACGGACGATCGGACAACGTTAAAACAGTATACCCCCACAAACAAAGTTTGCGGGGGTATAATAAGTAGTTGTGGTCATGGTGCCCAAGCCATAAACCAAATGAATATACCCAGGATACGCCACACGAAGCATAGCCCCATCCCCCCTCCCGACAGCAAAGAAGGTGAGAAGAGGAACAAATAAAGACAACACATATGAAGCCAAAGACGCACGAACAAAGAAGAACTGCAACAGAGGAACAGCCTTGGAACGGTCAGTAGAAAACTACTGGGGGGAGGGGGCGTAAACCTTGCCCTTAATTCGATGCAGCTCTAAATTACAAATACACGTTCGGTTCGTATGGGTGTCCTCTACCTAAATTGTGAAACGCATATACTAAAACACACTATAATGAAACAAAACCAAAGGTTCAATGGCGACCTCTCCCCCCCCCCCCCCCCCCCCACACACACACACACACACTCCTCTTACCCCACCTAGTAACCGTTCGAAGGCAGATCCGCTGAAAAGAAACAAAACCAAAGGCTCTATGGTGATCTGAAGACAGAACACAATAAAACCACAAACAGAACCACGGCGCTGACAGTTAGGCATCGACTTTCTGAATCAGATTGATAAGGAAGCCATCGGTTCATCTCTTGCAGTTCTTCTTTGTTTGTGCTTCTGTGGTTTGTGTTGTTCTCAATTGTCCCTTATCTCTTTCTGTTTTTTTTTTTTTTTTTTTTTTTTTTTTTTTTTGGTGCCTCGATTTTTATTGCATCTGTGCAGAACGTGTAACATTGTTCCAGTAACTAGTGGATGGCCAATCTTTAAAACAAAATTTGCATCCAACATTTTATCATAGTCCCCTGCTCTCCACTGTCCCCAGTAGTTTTTACCGACCGTTTCAAGGCGTATCAGCTGTTACAGTTTTTCTTCGTTCGTCCGTCGGTAGTTTTAAACTGCATGCATGGTTGTTAACCTGTTTCTTGTGTTCTGGCTTCAGACTGCCGCTGAGCCCTTTGCTGTATTTCATCTAAGTGGTTTATCACATTTTTTTTTCTTCACTGTGATATTTCATAGATGAGGTAGAGGACCTTTATGTGAACCGAGCATATATTTGTTATTTGGAGCTGCATTAGAATTAAGGGTTAGGTTTGGCGCGAGTTAAACACAAGCCCTTTCCCCTCCCCTCCCCTCCCCCGCCCACCCAGGTAGTTTTCCTACTATTCGTTCCAATGTTGTTCGTCTGTTGCAGTTCTTCTTTGTGCGTCGGTAGTTTCATATGTGACATTCGTTTTGTCATGATTATTTGTTCCTCCTCTCCTTCTTTTGGTGCCTCGGGAAGGCTGTGCTTCGTTTTTGTGGCATATCCTTGGTATCGCAATTATAGTTTTGATGAAAGATCGAATAAATTATATCAATAATTAATCAAATAAATAATATCAACGCAGTAAATATTTCATATTATGGATTACAATCAAGCATACATATTTTTTCTTCGCTGTGACAAAAGACAGCTTAAATCTAGTTCGCGGATACTTTCTATCATTCACTGAAAACTGTTGGACTGAACTGAAAGTTTGCAATAGTTTGCGAGTGACGTGAACGATTCGTTACTTGAATGTAACCCTATTTTACTCGAACGAAACCTCATTTAATTTTGATGCAGTTTCAAATTACAAATGAAATTACTTCATCAATGTAACATCATAGGGCAACACAGATAATCATAGTATGAAGATATGGAGTATTTAAGACAGCCGGATCAAAATTACAAATTATGTGGGTTGTTGTGAATGCCTGTTTGATTCGAGGAAAAGGGACCCGATTCATGTGTTTGTTAATATTTGTATAACGATTGATACTTGCTCTGTTACCTTAGCAGGCGGTTACTGGAAAGAACCTATAATGGTGTGTAACCTCTACGAGATATGTCTGTAAATTTCTTAGCTGGTCTTGACGTTTAACTATTTTCAGTGTTCACAAACGAGGTAGAGGACCCCTTATGCGGACCGAATGTGAATTTGTAATTCGGAGCTGCTTCAGAATTAATAGTGATGTTTCGCGCGAGTAAAATTGGTTTAAGCACCAAAGTAGTTTTCCTACTGACCATTCCAAGGCGGGTCCACTGTTTCATTTTTGTTTTGTGCACTTGTGGTTTTATATGTGGCGTTTGTTCAGTCCTTATTTCATCACCCCTCCATTTGTGCGTCGTGGTTATGGCATTTCCTGGATATCTTCACTTTTTTTATAACTGTGCTTACTTTCACGGGCCCTTCCTTTTAGAAATGAATTAAAAGCTGAATTTTTGAATTGACACCAAGCAAATAGAGTGTATAGTGTATGGCTGATTTCGATGCTCGTACCAAAACTTGGACTGCCAAACTCCTCGGTATCGTAAACTTCGGAAAGCTGTTTCGTCGACACCGAAGTGGTTTTCAAATATGATACCAGACCTATCGAATTCGAATATGATGACTTAGTGTACAAGTTTAGAAAAAAAAAAATGGTTTACCTGAATTGTATTATTAATTCGGTAAAACTGTTATATGTTATAAATAAAAGGGGCGTAACAGTGATGTCTGAAAACAGTCTGCGTACGTAGCGTTTACCCAATCATGTTTGACCATTTCCTTACCTCTTTAATTGCACGCCGGTGGGTCGGTAGTTCAACTATTGGTTTTCATTTGCTCTGGCATACAGTAGAATTGGCCATGAGTACTCGTCTTTGTTTATTATAGTGATTAATTTGATTTTTATGTTTTCGCTTTGATGCATTGAGTTGGGAGCCTTTATGCGAACCGAATTTTTATGTATTTCTGTATTAAGACCAAGGTGAAGTTGGCTAGCTGTAAACGTGTTTTAAACCCCACGGTGGTTTACTCTACTGACCGTTCTAAGGCGGTGGTCCCGGTGTTAGTCTTACTCTTTGTTGCTTTGTGGTTTATTCTACGAGGCGATTTGTTTTTTGTTTTATGTCTTACCTTGTATCATTTTGTTCTTGTTTTTTTCAGTCCTTTTAGCATTGCGATTACCTCGCTTGTGGAAGAGAGAGCTAATCTTAGTGCTTTTCGTACGTTTGTTCGATTCGTGCTTGTTTGGGTTTGTCAGTTTCCTCTTCCTCTTGGTGTCTGGGAAGGGTTGCGGTTTGTGATTGTGGCACTCCCTGGACTTTTCTCTTACCTTTTGGGGGATTTAGACTTTATGATGGCCTGAATTAAAACAGAAACTAGTCATTTAGATGGTTTGGGTCGGAACTTTTCATGCCTGTTTCTCGGACTATCGGGGCTCAACTGTTTTTTTTTTTTTTTTTTTTTTTTTATTTCGTTTGCTCCAGTATTCCAGTGGTGTTAATTGATACAATGGTGTTATTTGACACCCCAGGGATCTCCAATTGTCTCAACACTTCATTCTGTTGAGTGCTCGACTTTGCTTTAATATAGGCTTTATTTGTGATTTATATGTTGTAATGATTCATGGATGAGTTGAAACTCTCCATGTAGACCGAATCAGTATATGCTTTTACCACAATGGAAGCTGAGGGCTGGCATAATCTACTACTGACCGTGCAAAGGCGGTACTTTTATTGTGTTACTTTTTGTTTAATGTTCTGTAAAATGTACACTTTTGTTAAATGTACTCATACAAATGTTACTTAAAGTGGATCTGATTGTACCAGTTCCTGATTTTATTTATTTACTTTGAATAGTCGAAGAGCATTAAGCAGATTAGGGCACAAGTACGCCGTCTACGAGACCTGTGACAAGTAACCTAATTCGAGCATAACCAATCGAGATAGATTCAATATTGTTGCGAGTAGTAGTAATACGTTATACCAAATGACAGCTCCAAGGCGGTACTTTCATTGTGATACTTTTTGTTAAATGTTCTATAGTGTTTTACTTACTCGTACAAATGTTACGTGATGTGGATCTGATTGTATCAGTTCCTGATTTCACTTATTTACTTTAAATAGTCGAAGAGACATTTAGCAGATTGGGGCACAAGTACGCCGTCTACGAGACCTGTGACAAGTAACCTAATTTGAGATAGAAGCAATATTGTTGTGAAAAGTAGTAATACGTTCTACCAAATGACAGAAGCACACATTAGAATAAACGATCGTGGGTTAAAAATGCAGAAAGAAGAGCTAGAGCTAGGGAACTATTTTACTTAGTTATAGAAGTGACTTTTGTGGCCCCGTTGTGGGGGTACCCGAGTCTGAGGTTAAAGAGTTAATAAAACAATACTTTATTGTATTCTCTTTCTCTCTGATTGGCTAGTATTATGAATAGGAATGCAAACTTTGACAATTTTAATAGCTAATTAATTCTCCAAATATCCCCAGTGTTTATGGCTTTTCACTACTAAACGTGTTAAGCAAGGGTACCGTTGTCATATACTACTCAAAACATTTTCGTCATTCTGAATTAATGTCCAAATATAACGTTGGTTTGAAAGCACTTCTGCAGGAAAATCTGTCTGAACCTATCTGAACCTTTATTGCTCTTTAGTCCACAAATTCAGAAAGAGTGTTGGCCAAACTTTTTTTTTCAGTACAATTTTAAAATATTGTCACTCGCTACAAACCGATAAGTTACAACATTTATATTCTGCGACAAACTGCATGCATGGTTCTAAACCCAATTATAGTTGATAACTTGGGTAACCTCTTTAATTGCACAACGATGGGTCGGTCCTCCGAGTAAATGACAACACTCCTCAATCTTTTTCAGATGATCGGCGCCTGACTATTAATGTCTGTGATCGGGATCATGGGGGCACTGTTTGTGGTTTTCTTGTGTTCTGGCTGCAGATCGCCTTTGATCCCTTTGCTTTGTTTCTTCACAATGTTTTGATCTTATGTGTTTCGCTGTGATGTTTCATTAGGTAGAGGTCACTATGCGGACACAATATATATGAAAATTGGAGCTGCATCAGAACCAAGGGTTAGATTTCGTGCAGTACAACTTGGGTTCGTTCAGAAGTGCAAAGTGATAGCGAATGTTTTGCCCTGGATCCCTGTACCTAATGGCGAGCGCCAACAGAAGCATGGGTTCAGAGGAAAACAGTTGCGAGTAACTTGCACTTCTGAACATAGCATTGGTTTAATCCCCCAATAGTTTTCCTATTGATCGTTCCAGGCCGGTTCCTCTGTTGCAGGATCCTCATCTTTCCCTTCTTTTGATGCCTTTAGAAAAAAAGGTAAGAGAAAAGTCCAGGGAGTGCCACAATCACAAACCACAGCCCTTCCCAGACCCCAAGAGGAAGAGGAAACCGACAAATCCAAACAAGCACAAATCGAACAAACGTACGAAAAGCACTAAGATTAGCTCTCTCTCTTCCCCAAGCGAGGTAATCGCAATACTAAAAGGACTGAAAAACACAAGAACAAAATGACACATGGAAGGTTGCACTTTGTGATTGTGTCATTTCCTGGCTATTTTCACTTACATGTTTGCAATAGCCAAATATTTGAAATTTGTGTCATATTCTGCAAATAGTATCTTACCTGCAAATCCCACCATAACTCTCAGGAGGTGCCCAACAGCCATTAATTGCCTGTCTTGATGACACTATCAATGATGTGAAGACCAGGGCAGTGACGGCAATATTCCAGGCCATTGTCCCTTTATTGACTTCTGAAGAATGTATGTTAGAATATTGAAAGAATAGGGAAAAATCAACTGCATAGATATGTTAGAGACATCTCTTACTTACAACCGTAGAGCATTTGGTCTATATTTATTGCTAAATTCTGTTTCTATAATTTTTTTTTTCTTTTTTTTTTTTTTTTTTTTTAATAATAAAGAATATTCATAATTTGTGGCAGCTAATAATTTGCTTTCTTTTAAAAATCTGAAAATGTGGTGATGCTTTGGAAATACAGAACATAACAGACAGATAATAGCAGAATCGTACATCTCCTCCCACAACAATACAATTAGCAAAAAATGTATTTTAGAGCTTAATTTTCCCAGTGGCCAGCTATAAAAAGGGTCGTTACTATATCGAAGGACGATGTTTTACGGGTATAAAATATATCATACTATAAGATAACAGCAGTATCGTTTTGACTTAGTCTGGCTCTTAATGATAATGAAAAGATATTACTATACGAACGGAGCCGTATGTTATGACTAAGGCATAAGCGGTTAATGACAATGGCTGCGGTCACAAAATTATCTGAAACGCAGCCATTCAGCCACAATCACAGATCATAGCATACTAATGACACCAAGAGGAAGAGCAAACAACACATGACAGACAGTACACAAGCCACAGATCCCCAAGAAAGCAAAGTAATGAACTCTTTGTTACCCAGGGAGGTGACCATAATGCTAGACAGGAACCACAAAACACCATACAACGAACAAACATGAATAAAGCCCCGCAGCGAGCAGCCACAAAGTCACACAGAGAGCAAACAACACCAGAACCACCACTGTAGGACGGTCAGCAGTAAAATGCTGGGGACTTTGTAGTTCTTTGTTTGCGCGTCGGAAGTTTAGTATGTGGCTTCTGTTGTGTCATTATTCAATCCTCATCCCTCTTTCTTTTGGTGGCTTGAGAAGATTATGCATAGTGATTCTGACATTTCTTGGAAATCTTCACTTACATTATACTCGCGCCATATCTTCGCCCTATGTTAAAATGTAAAAAAAAAGAATTCCTCGGATCGCATTTAGGCTTCTTACTCAGTGCGTGATTAACAACAGAAAACAAATCAAATTCATCAAATTATGGTCACTACTGGTACCAGTCACGATAACTTTTGCATGAAAAAATCCCATTTTGCCTTATGGCTTGAGTATCTATTTCCCTAATCATCTGAAACTTGCACATATATATTGACTTGACACTTGAAATGCAATTATATGAAGATAAAAATGTTTTTCGTTCTAACAGCGGTTATTGCCCTGATTACTATTGAACTATTGTGCTATATGGGAAAAACTGTACTTAACTTAATGCAACATCTTAATAATCTATTTCTAAGGTAAGACAAAACTTATTATGAAACCTTATTATGACAGGCTGCACACTATAGATGCTTCTGACATATACTGTATTTATTCTTGCAGGAGTTATTGCCCTGAATTGGTAGTGTCAATTTGATAAATCCTCACAACTATTACACCAGTTTACATAAAACAGTGTGTATGGCATGAGTTATTGCCCTAGATTTAGCAATTTTAGGTGGTAAAATAACCAAAATATGCACTTTAAGCTCATTCAGTCTTCCAAATGTGCAACGCATGTATATACTTCAGTATAAGTTTTGATTTATTAGACGAATCCTGCAATATGATGTATTTATTACAAATAAGAATAATATTTATGAGACTATTTGAACAATTAAGTCGCATTTTATTATGTTGCACGTATGTTCCTAGAAAACAGGGAGTGAGGTTACAACTCATAATTATTTGCTAAGACAAATGATCATTTTGGTATGAGACTGTCTCTATATCATTATATATCTAGAATATATGACAACATGCCATTTTAAACCAATACTGACCTATTGAAATCGATTGTATTTATCAAAATAGTTCAATTATTTAGAAAAATAGAATTTTGCTATTTCGGGGGTAGGCTGAATTATCAAGCATCATCTCGTTTCACAGGTGATGAAATTTTATGTCATTTCAAAATAATACTACATTATAAGTAGTGATCATTATTTGAAAGTTTAATGAAAATTATTTTTGGGAAGTGTCTTTTATATCTAAATATTTAGTAAACTCTGTTAAAACTACGGTAAATTTTCACCATTTCATTGGTCACAAATGTTGATTATTAGGTATATGAAAGCTTCCTTTACATCCTTAAGGCTTTCTTACACTTTGAATATTCTAATGTCATTGTGTTTATCTCATAGATGTTAATTGCTGCTTTTGAATGATTTTCTCAGTAATACTAGGGCCTAGAACAACTTTGAAAAAAAAAATGCCTGAGGGGGTACATCTTTGAAGCACCAGCTCTGACACCAGGTGATGACTTCAGCTTTTTATTGTTTTATAACTTCTACAATGATATGGGACTGCAAAATGCAGAATTTAAAGAAAATCTATCGTTGGGATAAAAAATTGCACCAGGTGTCAGAAGTCACTTTAAATCACTGTGCTGGAACAAGAATGAAGGTTCGTGGCAATTCCTTCAAATACCGGCCACCAGAGCTAAAGAAACCTACTAGTTGAACCACGGAGGCCTGAACAAAGACATTGCATCAGGCTTCAACCTTCTTGAGTCTGAGACCCTACCCACCCTCGTGCACATAAAAGAAGAAAGCATAACTATCTACCATGATTGGGTATAAAAAAATAAGCATGCACTCTGTCGCATTATATCTAAGTTATATCTCATCCTTTAATAATGGGTTCTAATTGTTTTGAATTGTTTGCCAGCAATTTTTCTAAATCTATGTTCTAGGTCACCGTAAAAATACAGATTTTTCGTTTGCGTATTTTACCAATACTAAATCAGTTAATTATATTTCAATGCTAACGGGTAGTGTTGCTGGGTTATTTGAATCAATATTTTAAAAGTCAGATCTAAAACGGAAATCACTCAAGAGTGCTGCTGTTTATACTCGTTATTTACACAAACTATAAATGCTTTAGCTATCCTTAAAAAATGTTTCTATACTTATTTCTGTATTATTATACTAATCAATTATTTGAAGAAAAAAAATGAATACAGTCACTTTTCACTGCTCTCTTTTTACGTTACCAGTTTTTCTGACTGTCGCCAGGAAAAATTATAGAAATGGAGATAAATTCCAAGTATTGTTGTTGTTTTTTTCTTTTGCTTATAAATGGTATATTTGGTACTGAGAAATACAAAAGTTTTGCATAAGGTGCTGAAATCCATGTCCACAAGAACAAATTATTAGACTATATAGTATTCCCTGTTACCGGAGAGGAGACATTAGTACATAACCCGACTAAAGAATACGCGTTTGTTTTTCAGTACGATTTATAGAGTTTCTCATTCCGATTAGTTTATTATGCCCCGAAGTTAAGCATTGGGATACATAGTAATCGCGCCGTGCGGCTGTCTGGCTGTCCAATGACCTGCATTTCTTTTCTGTCTTGAACTTTTTAATGTTGAAAACAGTTTGTCCAAAATGACTTCAATTAAATAAAACGAATTCCTCTGTTACCGAAACATCATTTCTGGATTTACATTTATCAATATCTAATGACATAATCCATATTAAAATATATATTAAAAGAAACGACTTTGATTTTGATATTATAAATTTTCCACTTTTTGATGCCGATGCCCCTCGTGCTATACCATATAGTGTATATCCAATGTAGTTCCTCTGTTGCAGTTCGTCTTTGTTCGTACGTCGTTGGTTTCATATGACGTTTTTGTTTTTGTTTTGTTGTTGTTGTTTTTTATTGTTTATTCCTTATATCGCCTTCGTTTGGTACCTCTGGAAGGCTGTGCTTCGTGACTGTGGCTTTGCCTGGTATCTTCGCTTATACCGCAGCCCTTCCCAGACACCAAGAGGAAGAGGAGATCGACAAAACCAAACAAGCACAAATCAAACAAACGTAAAAGGACTGAAAAACACAAGAACAAAATAACACAATGTAAGACATAAAACAAATCGACTCGTAGAATAAACCACAAAGCAACAAAGAGTAAGACCAACACCGGGACCACCGCCTTAGAACGTTCAGTAGAGTAAACCACTAGGGGTTTAAAACACTTTTACAGCTAGCCAACTTCACCCTGGGTCCCGATGCAACTCTTAATACAGAAATACATAAAAAAAATTCGCTTCGCATAAAGGCACCCAACTCAGTCAATGCATCAAAGCGAAAACATAAAAATCAAATTAATCACTATAATAAAAAAGACGAGTACTCATGGCTTATATTTTTGTACAAATTGCCTGTGGAAGCAATTTATGTCTGATTTTGGACCCAACATACACTGGACTAGTAACTATGGTACAGGTATTGTATTTATTGGAAATATGTTGTCGTGGCTGAGTTTTCATTATTTTGTATGATGAAGTCTAAATGCTCATATTTCCTTTATTTCTCAAAATATCTGAGATTTGTTTTCAAAAAAGCAATAGTCCAATATATTACCTTTAAGACTACAACATTATATTTAAGGAAAATTTAACATCTTTTTTGGTAAACATCAACAAGACACCTAGGTACCCATTTAAGCTATTTAATGCCACAATCACAAACCGCAGCCCTTCCCAGACACCAAGAGGAAGAGGAGACCGACAAAACCAAACAAGCACAAATCAAACAAACGTACGAAAAGCACTAAGATTAGGTCTCTCTTCTCCAAGCGAGGTAATCGCAATGCTAAAAGGACTGAAAACACAAGAACAAAATAACACAAGATAAGACGTAAACAATTCGGTTCGCATAAAGGCTCCAAACTCAGTCAATGCATCAAAGCGAAAACATAAAAATCAAATTAATCACCATAATAAACAAAGACGAGTACTGTCTGACCTTGGACCCAATATACACTGGACTAGTAACTATTGTACAGGTATTGTATTTATTGGAAATATGTTGTCGTGGCTGAGTTTTCATAATTTTGTAAGATGAAGTCTAAATGCTCGTATCATGTATTTCTCAAAATATCTGAGATAAAGCAATAGTTATATTACCTTTAACACTGCAGTATTATATTTAAGGAAAATTTAACATTTTTATTTTTGTAAACATCAACAAGAAACCTAGGTACCCCTAGGTACCCCTTTAAGCTATTTAATGCCACAATCACAAACCGCAGCCCTTCCCAGACACCAAGAGGAAGAGGAGACCGACAAAACCAAACAAGCACAAATCAAACAAACGTACGAAAAGCACTAAGATTAGCTCTCTCTCTCTTCCCCAAGTGAGGTAATCGCAATGCTAAAAGGACTGAAAAACACAAGAACAAAATAACACAAGATAAGACATAAAACAAATCGACTCGTAGAACAAACCACAAAGCAACAAAGAATAAGACCAACACCGGGACCACCGCCTAAGAACGGTCAGTAGAGTAAACCACTGGGGGTTTAAAACACTTTTACAGCTAGCCAACTTCACCCTGGGTCCCGATGCAACTCTTAATACAGAAATACATAAAAAAAATCGGTTCGCATAAGGGCTCACAACTCAGTCAATGCGTCAAAGCGAAAACATAAAAATCAAATTAATCACTATAATAAACAAAGACGAGTACTCGTGGCTAATTCTACTGTGTGCCAGAGTAAATGAAAACCAATAGTTGAACCACGCCGGCCAAGCCAAAGACATATCGTCAAGCCCCATCCCACTGGTTAAAGTTTTACGAAGAGGACGTCATTGAGTCTGAGGCCCGAACCGCCGTCGTGCAATTAAAGAGTGAAGCATAGCCATCAACAATGATTGGGTTGACAACTAGGCATGCAGTCTGCCATATAATATCCAGGCTATAGCCAATTCTTTTATAACGGTTTTTTTGAATTGCTCCGAAAAGTTAGATTTTCCTACCATATTTCTAAATCTGTACACTAAGTCACCGTAAAATTCTGGTACCGATATACTCGTACCTTGTTGCAGAAGTGTTTTCAGACTGACGCTATATTTTTCCACCAAGGCACTGTGTCTGCGATAAAATTTCGAAAACGCCTTACGGAGTTTAAAATAACGATAGACTTGTCTAAGAAGTTTGACAGTAAGGCCTTTATTACGGCAGTTAAAGTCACTAAGATTTGAAGAAGCTCTGGCGAATCTAATAAGTTGAGATATGTATACCCCATATGAGGTACGCCGAGGGACAGCGCTATCCAGAAATGGGAAATTGACTATATCAAAATCAAAATCGTCCCATGTATCATAAAGGTGGAACATGTACCATTAATTTTACATAGATCCACATCCAAAAAAAGATGCCTCGGTATCGGAAGAATTTGCTCTATTTAATTGGAGTTCTGTAGCGTATATGCGGTCCACCATTTGGTCAAAGTAAATATTGTCAATATTTAATAAATCATCAAGGTATCTTGAAGTTGACTTGAAAGCCTCAATAATGTCAACCTGATTTTCATATGAGAGAGACTTCATGAAATCTCTCTCATAACAAAAAAGAAACAAATCTGCAAGAAGAGGAGAATAATTAGTTCCCATCGGAATACCAATAGTTTGCCTATAAAGTTTAGTTCCAAATCTAATATAAAAAAAAATATCCAAA
The DNA here is from genome assembly GCA_964016985.1 of Anodontia alba. Classification (NCBI taxonomy): domain Eukaryota; kingdom Metazoa; phylum Mollusca; class Bivalvia; order Lucinida; family Lucinidae; genus Anodontia; species Anodontia alba. Next base: position 39,407,510 of record OZ024821.1, on the reverse strand, counting down.
AGATAAACAAGGGAATCACAGACTTTTTGACACGACCATAAATTGTGATTATTGTATACATCAGAGGTGAAAAAAAACAACACATTCTTCGTTGCAAGCCAAATATTGGGTATTCTTCCGAATAAACGTTCGGTTAATTAAATCACTAAGTTTATCTTTTATAAGATGACAAGGTAATGTAGTATTCAGTGTAGAAAAATCGTATGTAGACAATTTAGAAGCCTGAAAGGTTTTAGATTTAAATTTATTGAGACCTTCATTGGGATTTTTAATTGACCAAAAATAGTTAATTCCGTCCCTTTCGTAAATAGTATCATAGGGCTGCGGTTTGTGATTGCGGCACTCCCTGGACCTTTCTCATACCTTTTTTTCTAATCCAATGTTTTTTAACAGCAGTAAGGCATGAAGTTAGCAATTGGACAAAACTGTAGTCGTACATGAACTAGAATTAGCAATGAAACGTGGGGGTCGTTTATGAAGCCTCGGTACCTAATATAACGTAGAAAGTCTGTCTTGTTTTTCTTTAATACTCACTGCAAACTTACCAGTAATATCTATTATAACCTATTAAAACCATTTATTACAACTTCAGTTATTATCCAAAACCATTTTTAATGACCATAGTGCTGTAAAGTAGTGCTAAAGTCAAGCCAAGACAACATATTTTGGCAGTTGCCAAGGTCATGTTAGTGACAAGTCCTGGTATTATTGCATCAGAGGTCTGACTTAGGATCATTGAACCCATCCTGGTTATTTTGAAAATCGAATATCGCTTAAGACGGCACTAGGTGTGTATGTAGCTTCACTAACTACAGTGTTGCATATGAAAAGACTAAATCAAACCGAGTCTCCGATTTTCGTGATTTTGTTTGTTCTTTGTTTCCAAATGCAATCCTTTTTTACTTTTATTAGCTCGCCGGGACTATGTCCCTGGAGAGCTTATGTTGTCACCCAGCAGTTGGCGTCGGCGCGCGTTAGCACAATGTTTAACTTTTCAAAGGTGTGCATAGTTTTTCAACTGTTTAAGTTACTGCTTTCATATTTGGCCTACACCTACCTCAGGATAAGACGTTTCAATAGCATACGCCCCCATCTCTAAGTTAGACCATTTATGTAGGTCAAGGTCAGTTCTTACTTTGTCATTTACACCCATGTTTGTTCTGCGTTTAAGTTTTGAAAAGCGTACATAACTGCTGAAGTGTTCCAGATAGAGCTTTAATATTTGGCCCACACCAGCCTTAGGATTAGACCTTTCAATAACACATACCCCTTCTTCAGTTGACCTTATGCCTAGGTCAAGGTCAGGTCATACTTTGTTATTTGAACCCATGTTCGAGTTCTGCGTTTAAGTTTTGACAAGTGTTTGTAACTGCTGAAGTTTTCAAGATACCGCTTTAATATTTGGCCCACACCAACGTTACGGTAAGACCTTTCAATAGCACACACTCTTTTCTCAGTTTGACCGTCTGCCTAGGTCAAGGTCAGGTCATACTTTGTCATTTAAACCCATGTTTGAGTCCTGCGTTTAAGTTTTGAAAAGTGTCCGTAACTGCTGAAGTATTCAAGATGCCGCTTTAATACTTGGCCCACACCTACCTTAGGGTAAGACCTTTGAATAGTACACACCCCTCCTAAGTTTGACCTTTTGCCTAGGTCAAGGTCAGGTCATACTTTTGTCACTTACAGCTGTGTTTAAGTTTTGAAAAGTGTACATGACTGCTGAAGATATAGCTTTCATATTTCGTCCACACCAACCTAAGGGATTCAGCATGTAAGATATAGCTTTCATATTTTGTCCACAACAACCTAAAGGAAGATGTTTCAACGGCATATATCCCATCCCTAAGTTTGACACTCTTCGGACATCAAAGTCAGGTCATACTCTGTCATTTACAGCTATGTTTAAGTTCTGCATTTAATCTTTAATATTTAACGATTGTTTTCTTATCCGATCAGCTCTTTCCGGCGAGCTGCTGTAGCCGGTGTTGTGCCGTGTCTCCCCATACATTATCATAGTGCAGGTTATATTTTATATCCTTTGGTATCATAGAAAATCGAATACCGCTTAATCCGGCGCTAGAGGGCATATGCAGCCTTGCAAACTACAGTGTTTCATATGAAGAGACTCAATCAAACCGAGTCTCCGATTGTCGTGATTTTATGTGTTCTTTGTTTCCAAAGGCAAACCTTTTTTACTTTTATTATAATTTTGCCTGAAATGTGTTTCAAACAAAATGATATATCGCGCATAAAAATATAAATTAAGTTATGGAGGAAAGGTCTCTATCACGAAGCACATCCTTTCTGAGGCACAAAAAAGGAGATGAGGATCAAACAACGACAAGCCACAACAACATAGTTGCAATAAACGAAATACAATAAAAAGTACTGCACCAGAGGGACCGGATTGGAACGGTAGCAGAAACAACTACTTGGTGGGGGGAGGGGGGATAGGGGTGTGGATAAAAGTAGTTTTACTTAATTGAAAACTCGCCCCGAGTTCTGACGCAGTTCAAAATTACATATATCTGTTCGGTCCGCGTAGTTTGCTCTTCCTCATCAGTGAAACATGACAGAAACACACACACACACACACACACACACACAAAAAAAAAAAAAAAAAAACATCAGAAAATTACAATGAAACAAAGCAGTATGCTCAATGGCAAGTTGGGTCACTAAGGACCCAATCACAGCCTGCAATAATTAGGCGCCAACCTTCTGAAAGAAGGACGCAAAGTTATCAACCATAATTAGGTTAACATCCGTACTATGAATGCAGTAGGTTGAGTCTTATTATACATATATAAAATCGACTACCTGTTTTAAGGTCAAAATTAGACTTATTGTTGTATGTCTTTCCGTGTGTCATTTTGTTCTTGTGTTTTTCAGTCCTTTTAGTATTGCGATTACCAGGCTTGGGGAAGAGAGAGCTAATCTTAGTGCTTTTCGTACGTTTGTTCGGTTTGTTCGGTTTGTGCTTGTTTAGATTTGTCGGTTTCCTCTTCCTCTTGAGGTCTGGGAAGGGCTGCGGTTTGTGATTGCGGCACTCCCTGGATTTTTCTCTTACCTTTTCTGTTTAACAAAATGCATTCACGCAGTGTAGTCAGGGCGTTCGCATTTCACCTGTAAGTTTTATCAAATCCTGGTTTCTTCGCATATTGTATTTGCACTTACGTACCTTTTCTTTCTGACACGGTAATGGTCTAATCGTCTTTTCTTTATTTTGTGGATTATGTAGGTATGTAGAGTAAACAAGTGAGCTAAGTATATACAAACTTTTAAGAATTAGTTCTGTGTTCAGTAAAGTAGAACACTCGCCAAGTTTTGCCGACGTTTGCAGTTAAACTTTTCTTTCTTTTTTTTTTTTTTTTTTTTTTTTTTTTTTTTTGTTGGGGTGGGGGGGGGGGGGGGGGTGAGGAGGGTGCGCTATACAGTGTTCGTAAAGTTGAGATGCGAGTCATACTTTGAGCAGTCTTGGAGGCGAATAATGTCTATACAAAATTCTTTTGTTTGTTACAAGAATATTGAAAGTTTTACTGCGGTGATATTATCATTATATAATCTATACTAAACGAAATTATTGACATAATTAATTCGATCTACTAATTGACCTTTGTTTTGTCATTATTTGTTCCTCATCTCTCCTTCTTTTGGTGCCTCGGGAAGTTTATGCTTTGTGATATGACATTCATTTTCCGAGTATCTTAACTGTTGTTTTTTTTTAATTTAAGAATGAAGAGAATGGATCGAATTCGTTGATGTGAGACCTCAGATTGCACGTAAGAACGGAGTTACCAGGCGCTTTATGTGCGTTCTATTTTTGACAGTGATAGAATAGTGGCGCGGGTCCTATACCAGAGTACACCTATGTCAATGAAATATTTTACAAAAAGAAAGTCCTGACTTCACTTATCTGAAACTTCGCTATAAAGGATGGAATCCACCTGTTACATTACAAAGCACCAGCTTATGGTTCAGTCGTGGCCAGTGGATATTTGGAGGGGTATCATAGAACAACTCTACCACATCCGCCCAGACTTTTCTCCTTGTGACTTTTGGTGAAGTCTCCATATCAAGGAATATATGGGCAGTGCACCTTACCTCTAAGTCTCATTGAAAAAAAAAAAGGTAATTTAATTAACTGAATGGACGTTTGCTCAAGAATACACACTTAATTTAACCTGCAATGAGAAACGTGCTTATTTAATTCAGAGGAGCACAGAAAGTATAACTTATGGTCATGTCAAAAGGTTTGAGATGCCATAATTTACTTTATCTTTTTTATTATGGGAGGCTTCTCTCTCTCTCTCTCTCTCTCTCTCTCTCTCTCTCTCTCTCTGTGACAAAATTCAAATTGCTATTACCTTTCAATACTACTTCAGATAAAGGCAAGGTTTCGCGTTAGTGAAACTGGTTTAAGCCCCCACCAACCACCTCACACCGCTGCTAATAGTGTTCCCGCTGACCGTTCCAAGGCAGTTTCCTTGTTGCATTTCTTCTTTGTTTGTGCGTCGGTTATTCAATATGTGGCGTTTGTTTTGTCATTATTCGTTCTTCATCTCTTCTTATTGTGGTGCCTCGGGAAGGCTGTGCTTCGTGATTGTCACATTTCCTGGGTATCTTCACTTTTTCTAGATAGCTAGACAACCTGCTTAATATTGACAAAATGTATTTTGACCAAGCGGTTGATCTGATCTATTCCCCCGTACTTCAGTTGAATAAAGCAAGTTCTTTTGATATTGAAGCACATGTTTTCGATTTGAATCTATCAATATCAAATGGTAAAAACGTGACTGTTAGTTTTCTTCTTTTAGATGGCATATACATATTTCAAAGAAACAAAAATAGTTGGAAATTTAATTTGTAGAATTTGGATTACTACAGATTGACAACAACATTGAAAAAAAATGGTTGATAAATTTTATCCAAAGGAACTTCAGTTAGATAAAACTGTAATACTTCTGACACCAAAGCACCGTTTCTGGTTGAACATTTATCAATATCTAATGATATAATCTTTACTAAAATTTATGACAAACGGGACAACTTTGATTTTGATTTTGTAAATTTTCCCTGTTGGATTGCGAATTCACTCCTGCTACATCCTATGGTGTATATATATTTCAGCTTATTCGTTTTGCTAGAACAGCTAGTCAACTTAGTGGCTTTAATAATCGAAATGAAATTTTAACTGCTTCACTCCCTGGGCTCATGCTATACTTTGTTTGTGTTGATGTTTTACGGCCCAGTCAATACAACTGGGTCATTTCGAGCGCGGTCAGTTGACCTAACCACACTTTTACTGGGCAGGCTTAGTCCTCTAAGCGATTAAGCAGTACTGTGCACATTCTTTCGCCAACTGGCAATTGCACTTTTTGAATCAGCGGAAGGGAGTGAATGGCCGTAGAAAATATTTCATGATCAGATCTCCAAAAAGGAATGATGCCGACCCAGCGGGGATTGAACCCGCAACCTCCTGATCATCAGTTAGACGCGCATCCATCTCTCATACTATACTATTCTTAAGCAGGGTAGCGGTGTATCATAAACGATGTAAAGTATTTTCTGACTTTTCCGCCGTCATTTTGAAGTAATGTCAAAATATAGCGTTGCTTTGAAAACACTACTGCGAAGAGATCTGCTGGAACCTGAATTGTATAGTGACTTAGTCTCCTATAACGTCAGAAAAACAGCCAGGACGCAAGAATTAAACAAGTTTCACACGCGAACAAAAGATAGGTTACAACACGGATATTCTGCGACAAACTGTATGCTTGGTTCTAAACCCAAATAATGGTTGATAACTTTATTTTTCTCTTTAATTAATCGACGGTGAACCAAACCGCCGACTAAACGGCGGCCGCATTTTCAATCTATTTCAGAAGGTTGGCGCGTGACCATCAATGTATGTGGTGCTGTCCAGATATCAACACATTATAAAACTGTGTTTTATTTATAATTCTCTCGCCTTCCGGTAATGGGCCTATCATAAGTACTGGGCCTGTAAGTGTCGTCAAAATGTTTAGTGACATCTTCTCCATTGCGACTGAATCGACTTAACTAAACGTGGCGTTAATGTTCCTTGTGACGCGATAAGTTTGTATAAGAAATGTTTTAATCAGCGTCTCCGAAAATACGTCTCGTAGTTATCCCAACCAAACTTATTTTTGGAACGATCAGGCGATTTGACATATCGCGGTGGCAACTGAAATATCACATAATTTGCATAAAAATAGAAACTCTGAAAACGATATCTACTATGAAACTACTATAAGACACGCGCACACACACGCGCGCGCAAACACACGTACACAAACACGCGCGCGCATACACGTATTTTACGAACTTATGAAGCACATCCTCCCCGAGGCACATACAGAAGATGAGATGAGGCACAAACAATGAAAGATGACAAGATATAACGACAGAGCTGCAACGACTGACTTACAAACAAAAACGAAACTTCAAAACAGGTGCCGCCTTTGAACGGTTAATCAACAGAAACAACTTGTAGTGTACTTTAACTAGTTTTACTTGATCGAAATCTCACCTTAGTTCTGATGTAGCTCTAAATTACAAGTATCTGTCTGTGTAGGGTCCTCTATCTCATCATTGAAACACCACAATAAAACACAGATAATCACGAAATTGAAATGAAACAAAGCAGACAGCCCAATGACAATCTGAAACCCGAGCAAAAGAAAACAATTTATTTTTGTTTTTAACTTTCTTTTATGACTTTGTGTACACTTCTGATCACTCTAAAGTACTAATAATCTAATGTAGGTCAGAATGTGTGTAAAAAGAATTATAAATAGCATTGATATTATGGAGCGGACTACATGCCAATTATTGATCCAATCACAATAGATAGTTATACTTCCTCTTTAACTGAATGACCGCGGTGACTCTGTTGCAGTGCCTCTGTGTTCGTGCACCAGTGGTATCATATGTGGGGTTTGTTTTGTCATTATTTGTTCGTGCCCCAGGAAAGCTGTGCTTCGTGGTCCGTGGCATTTCCTGGATATCTTCACATATTTTCATAGGAACAATGCCCGCGTGTGAGGGTGTACTCTGAGTTTTGTTTGCTACATAGGCTCGGCCCCAGCATTTAATGTTTACCCCATAGGTGCTTTAAACAGTTTCAACAGTAGCTTCGTTTTTACCTTAACTCTTTCACTGCCACAGGCGATGATAATAGGCTATTGCAAACAGCACAGATCCAGATGAGACAGCTCAATGAGCCGTCCCATCTGGATCTACGCTGTTTGACATTCAGTCTTTCAACTTTACATATAAACGTCTTTCCAAGCGATAGTTTGTTGACGACAAATGCCGCCTGAAATTTGGCACGAAAAGAGTTAATGGCATTTAACCGATGCACAGCAGAAACAAAGCTGTTAAAACTAAATAAATCAACTTACCAGTTCAACAGAAGGTTATAACCGCGATTCTTACAATACCCCACAAAAATACCGAGAATTTCAATAGACCAAAAACAATAGTCAGTTTTGAATGTGACCCCCCCAAAAAAAAACAAAAAAAAAAACCAAACCCCCAAAAATAGTAAAATTTAAAATTCTACCTCCTCCCCCCCCCCCCCCCCCCACACACACACACACACACACAAACACACAAATAGTCCTAGCCTATGTAGTAGACACAATTCACTCCCCCCACTCCAATACGTTGGCCCAACTTGGTATAATCGTTGGCCCAACGATGGGTCAACATATAACATAACATGAGTGAGAAAAAAAGAAAAGAATTTGTTTATATCGTTATTTTCTAGATTAAATTAAAGCCCCTATTAAAGAGATCTTCTTGTTCAAAATTGTTTTTTTATACGCCCCAATGTTGTATTCAGGTAAGTTTCGAGATAATTCAACATTAACTCCGGAGATAGGCTAGGTTTTACTGAATTCCTAGATGCAAAATTAACACAAAGTGAAGCTTTTCATATAAGAGTTGCTGCAGATGTAATATTCTTTCTTTAAAGTGGGGTAAGTTAGACAGGATATTACCTAAGGCATTTGTCTAACAAACAAAAGAAGGTATAACTGCGTGTGGTATATTCTAAGAGAAATAGGGTTTAAAATATGGTACCTCATGTTAATACTATATTACCCCACCCACTTTCATGATCATGTTACTCCAAAGCTAGGGCTTACGTTGCAAACTCAATACTGTTTCAATAAATTGGACACTGTAGGTAATGTATGAGCAAAAAAAATCTTTTGTTACGTGCAGAAAAAAATTGCCCTATGGGACCCATTTTCCAATGAAAAAGAGCATTCGACGGACTGTGTGTGTCTGTATGTGTGTGTGTGTGTGTGTGTGTGTGTGTGTGTGTGTGTGTGTGTGTGTGTGGTTATCCAAGTAAACAAATCTTCCTGTAATCAAAGCAACGCTCACCTAACAGGCGCTATAAAGTATGTCTTGATTTATTGTCGATATAATTAATCATTAATTTAGTTTAACACTATTCTTATTTATATCTCTGATAGTCTTTATTGCTCTACCACACTATATTCTCTTTGTTTTCAACTTCTAGCGCCACCAAAATGAAGTCAATCCGTTGGGTAACAGTCTATTTAGATGATGCAAAGACTGGGAGAATTTTGTTACAATGCTTGTATCAGATTTGTCTATATATTGCGTTAAACAACTATGGGTATCACAAATAAGCTTAGTATTAATTTACTTCCTCTTAGGCTGCATTCTACATTTTCTGTACGGATTCCTCACACTGTCAGTAATTTTCAAAACCTGTTACCTAATAAGACTCTTAAATCTACAGTCAGCTTCTGTTAATCTTCCAGGTTATAAAATCTAAACATCCTCCGCAATAGCTTAAAAGTAAGATTATTACCAATAAAATCACCAATTCTTCGCAAGTACTCTAATCCGTTCAGAAGACCTGGAATGTATTTTAGTATTTCCAAGTGCACTGCTAAGAGGTGCAACTGTTGTAAGCTTCTATGCACTAATTGTACCGTTGCCATTATACGTTAATGGCACAGAATCTTTAGTCAACAGTTAACAGTGATTCTGAATTGGACTGAAAATCATTGGACTTGATATATGTTTTAACTTGAAATACTAAAAAATGTAATATGCAGTATGTTGGACAAACTGGTCGTGATCTTAAAAAATGGTTTGGTTAACATTATCGCAGAATTAGAAAAAAAAGCCTAAAAAGATTGATATTTCTCTTTATCAACATTTTAAACGTACAGGTCATTCTCCTGTTCATGTTTCGGTGCAACCAGTAGAGAAATTTAACTATTAAAAAATATCAAAAGACATCAAACTGAATTAAAATTGATTCAATTATTACAAACAAGAAAAAAATGGAAATTTAAAAAGAAAAAAATACTACTGCAGTAAAGAGATCCACTGTTTCACAAGGTTTATATAAAATATTAAGAACCATGGTCGACGACATTATATGCTTTTTTTTTTAATTCCCGTCCTGTTTCCGTCAAAGGTATTGTAGATCTCGGTGATAGTAAGTTTTACGATATCAGCCGTATTTTGCTGTACTCCTAACAAGGTGTTATACTCAGCATGCTCTCCGTCCATTCATCGATACCGAAGTCAATCATAAAAGACATTTATTAAAATTCCTTTCATAAATAAAGGAATCAAATTTATTAATGTACCTAGTACTTTTAATGATAGATACATATATCTTCATCAATACCTGATTATTTTGAAAAAAAAAAGGAACATACAGTTATTTGTTATAACTATAACAAGCCCATAAGAAATATATATATATATATATATATATATATATATATATATATATATATATATATATATATATATATATATATATATATATATATATATATATATATGTAAACTTGTCTCAGATATTGACATTCGTACGTACATCCCTGAATCATGAGATTGTAAAGACTCCATGTTTAATTATCCTGCAGCTGGACTTATCATTACAAGAAGTTTTAAAGTCATTTCAGATACCAAGAATTCGTAAAATAGTTTCTATGCACCCAAAATACAGATTTCCTAATCATATAGATTTTAATAAGTGTAGAGAAAAAAATAACTTTTGCGTTGAAGGATTTTGGTAATCGATGCTGTAAACGAGAGCATGTTGAGCTTGCTGCTTCAAGGGAATGGAAATTAAACATTTTTATATGGTAGCGATAAACGTATTAAATTTTATTTCCAAAATGATAATCTATTACCACCTAAACCTAAGTCTATTTTCCCCAGATAGCATGATAACGTTGGCCCAACGTTGGCATTGGGTTGTATCGTTGGCTGATGGTTATCCGTTGGTTTAAACATATTTTATTCAAAAGTATCAATTTAAATTTCAATATTGTAAACAATAAAATATAGGATTAGAACGGAAGCATACAAGCTTATATAGTTCTTCTCCATACAAAATCGACATTGTAAGTATATGGCAAGTTTTAAGAGAAAAAAAAAACAACAACAAAACAAAATCAACATGGTCCATTTTGAAATTTAAGAGTAATAAATTTCCTGATGGAGCAAATACAGTCCACTCGCATTATCCCAAACGCTGATAACTCAAACCAATATAGACCAAGTCAAGTCCTTGGTATTTGAGACGATGAGAGTAGACTCTAATGTTTATTAAGTTAATATGATAAGTCAAAATTTTGAACAAAAAATAAGTAGAATTGCAAGACAGAAATAAACAGAATGACAACAAGTAAAATGGATGTTTACTTTTAAGGAGGTTATCCGTTGGCTGTCCAATGCTGATTCAACGTTGGACCAACCATGATATCAATCTAATGAATTATTTCAAGGTCAGTAAAATAATCTCATACTTTGAACAATACTGGGCCAACGTTATGCAAAATACTGGAAAAAATAGTTTTACTTGATGCGCCCAGCAAATACTCAGATCAGCATAACTGGTGATAAGAGGTTTTCATATTCGCCGCATGCAGTTCATTTTTGCGGTCTAAATTAGAAACGAATATATAATATAATTATACCCACATGTTAATTTGCTGTCGGAACAGCCCCTTTTCACTTGCAAAAAATCGGTTGGCATCATACATAATTTCTACGTTTGCCCAATGTTAAAATTGTGCAGGGCTAACGTTAGCCCAACGTTGTATTTAACATTGACATGCGTTTGGCCCAACGTATACATTCAACGTTGGCCCAACGTAAGCCCAACGAGCAGACTTACGTTGGGCCAACGTTGAATGTCTACGTTGGGCCAACGAAATGGACAATTATTATTCAAAGTTGGCCCATCGTTAGCTTGCCATCTGGGTATATATCTTTGTCATTTGAGCTCTATATGGGAAGTTGCATTCGGGACCGCGTGGGAAAAGACGGGACCAAAAAAAACGGGACCCAAGTTTGATCGCCCAGGAAAAGCCTGTATCCTTCGTGAAATTGAATATTTTAGCTAGCATATTAGTTATAGAGTCTTCTTCAAAATGCAGTCCAGATATTCAAATATTTTCCGCTATTAAGGAAATATTGCCAGTTGAATAGGCCCATGTCGGCCGGAGAAAAGACTGGACCAAATTTTCGCGCAAATTACCATGTCCTAAATTTCTGCAAGTATCGCCAAAACAGTAAATGACAAGTAGTTTTCATGGTTTATTCTAACCAAAGTCATTCTAGGGAATTCTCAAAAAAAAAAAAAAAAAAAAAAAAAAAAAAAAAAAAAGATAGTTTGTGCATCAGTTTTCGAAATAATGTGTCTGGGACCAGGCCGGGACCAAAATAATTTGCCGCGCACTGTTGAAATAATGATATATATTCACATAGTGTTTGTCCATTTATTCGATAATTCAATCAAAATGGTTTATTGTTTACTTTAACACAATTTAAGGGAACTGGGAAAACTAAGTTATCCAGTTATCTTCAGTCAGATTAATAGGTATCCCAAGAGCGGATCGAAATTTTGAATATTTACCCGCTACTGTATGGACGTTGGCGGCGAAATATTCTTTTCATGACCATTTACCCAGCAGACAAATAAGTTCCCTCAAATTATGGTCAAGTAACCAGTTAACCATTTTGATTGAATTATCGAACAAATGGCCAAACATTATGAATATGTATCATTATTTTATTTCGAAAACTGATGCACAAACTATCAAAATTTTTGGTTTGAGAGTTCTCTAGAATGATTTTAGTTATAATATTCCATAGACTAGCTCCTAGACCTTAACGTCATGTTTAATCACTCCTTACTATAAGCTGATTCAAATTTATGTATGACATCGTGCCAGTCTCTAATAGTTGGTCTGACATCTCCAAGATTAGTTGCTGCTATCAAAGAGGTGAAGCAAGCAGTAAGTAGTAGATGGCCCTTAGTTCATTAAGTAAATTAATAATTATAACTGATTGATGAAAATAATATTGATATCCGACTAGTAGCTAGTCTAAATATTCCATAATACATATTATCATCATACATACAATTTGGCGATTTGGCAATACTTGCATTCTACATAAATCTATAGACCTTTTTAATGTTATTGTTTTTATCCGGGCTACTGACCACGTGATTACAATGTTATGCCACGTGACCAAAAATTGTGGATGGCAAAAAAATTCTGGTTCCATTGATCATTTTAAACACTACGTTACACAATAAAACATCATTCGAAACCTCTTGGTCTTTAAGGCAGAGTACATTCTAGCCTCGTTCCTATTGGATGGCAGAAAGTTGCTGTTTACGTTTACCGGACAGTATAATTGTTGAAGTTCAATCAGAAAAAAATAAAGCAGTTTCATTCGTCAAAAGAACTAGTCGAATTTTGACACTGTTTTACTGAAATCATTTTCATACACATTTTTCGTTGCATACTAATCTACGGTATTTCCGTATCCATGTCCCGGTATTCATAGAGGTTTATGTGTTTGACACAGCATAACATCAAAAGTACTTGACAGATTTTAATAATTTAAACACTAAATTAACGACAATAATCTAATCTACACAATAATGATATTTGATTAAAAAAAATATTTGTTGCTGATGTTGCAGGATGTTGTCAAAGTCCCGGTATCGAGATTCACTTGTCCCGGTATCCATAGGGGCATACGTATTTGACAGGGCATAACATCAAAACTACGTAATTGATTTTAATAAATTAAACACCCTATAAAAGGCAATACTCCAATCTATAAAACAAATATAAATTTGTAAAAATATATTAGTTGCTGATGTTGTGGCATTCTGTCAAAGTCCCGGTATCGAGGTTCACTTGTCCCGGTATCCATAGGGACATACGTATTTGACAGGGCATAATATCAAAACTACGTGATCGATTTTAATAAATTAAACACCTTATAAAAGGCAGTGCTCCAATCTATGAAAAAAATATAAATTTGTAAAATTATGTCGGTTGCTGATGTTGTGGCACTCTGTTAAAGTCCCGGTATCGAGGTTCTCATGTCCCGGTATTCAGTGCGGTCTCCGTGAGTGACATGACATAATATCAAAATTACTTAATTGATTTTTATAAAAGGCAGTGCTCCAATCTATAAAATAATTATAAACAAATAAAAAAAAATGTCAGTTGCTGATGTTGCAGCATTTTGTCAAAGTTCCGATATCGGGATCCACATGTCCCGGTATTCAATGATGACTCTGTTTTAGACATAACACACACGCACGCACACAAGCACACACAGACACACACACACACACACGCACACAGTACTCCACACTACTCCAAGCTACAATAATTGCAGTATATTTTTGCCCAAGCAGTACTTGACCGTATTTATCCTAAATATTCTGTCAATTCAACTCCTTACAATACCTTTTCTAAAAGTTTTGATCAATTTACGACTTGAAGTTGTTTCTAAAAAATGCTGGATTAGTGTAAAACAGTGTAGACGCTGTTGAGACGCTTGATTCTGCAGGTTCATCTGGGTCTACACCGTTTGAACAGACTTGTCTGTCCGTCCGAATACATACGGTAGATACACTAAAAAAATGCTGGATTATTGGAAGAAAAAAAAACAAAAAAAAAAAAAAAACAAGCATTAACTACAACACTAAAATGCATCGGCAAGTTGATTTAAAATATACATAATTTTTATATTAAAGAAAATGGAAATTTTGGAAAGGCGTGTTCACGTTAAGTATTCACACGTGGTGGTCATTATTGAAGTTAATGAAGTTAATTACTCATCGTTAACAAGTAATCGGTTCGTTGAGTGACAAATGATGCGTGAAACGATCTGCATTTATTTCATTACATTTTAAATATCAGTTGAACTCTTTTCATCAATTTCGTACTTTATTTTGAAAAGAAAAAATATTATTATTATTGTTATTATTATTATTATTATTGAATCTTGGTTAAATCTTAAAAAAAAAAAAAAGACACGAAATATTCATTGAATGTAGCACAGCGATACATATGTTAAAAAGTCGTTTTATAGCACAAAGTTGCATTATATTTCATATTGTTACATATACATAATGACATTAGTTCGGTCTGGTTTTGAAACTAGGCGCTGTTTATAAAGTACAATCTGAACCAGCCCATGAAAAAAGATTCATTATTATATTATCGCCGGTATGCTGTTCTCAGACAGGTAGTAGGACATTGATGAAGCTTCAGGCGAAAATCTATGTCTTCGGCCACATTAGTGGGTTCCCCGTATATATAACCACAAATAGGATACCTCTAAGTGCTCTTTTTTATGTGACGGCTCAACTTTTTTTTTTAACTGATAGAGATACTGCACACATTATCCCTTACAGTTAACTTGACACATTTCTGTGCTCCATACAATAAAACAATCAAATTTATCTGTTATTATTATTATTACTGATACTACTACTACCACTACTACTACTACTATTAATAATAATAGACCAAATGGGCGGTTTTCTTCAACCTGTGCCAAACATTTACGAATAATTGAAAATTGTTGTATCAAGGTAGATAAATCGTACTTGAAATCTGATTAATTTATAAGAAATGACTGCCCTTCTTATCATACATAGTATAAGCAAAAAAAAAAAAAAAAAAAACTTAGCCTAAATCCTGAAAGGTCATCTAGGTCACCAACTAAGTCCTCTACACAAGCACCTCGTTTGAAACGCACAACAGATGGTTTAATACTCCGAAAATACTTGAACTGAGAATCACCGACGTAAATCACAGCCATAATTCAATTCTAAATAACTTTAGAATCAGGAAGATTTCTCTCTTAACTCAAAATGCGAAAAGATCAATCTGAGGCAGATATTTTTCAGACGAGCTTTTATTATCCCATACAGCTTACTTGTCAATCTATGAGTGAATATGGCTAGCTTCTATGACACCAGCTGAATAGGATTGCAAGCCCGGCTTTGATATGACATGGTCCAAGCAGTAGGTAATTAGGCTTTGGAAACTCATTAGTGCCAACCGGCTAGTGATTGCTGTTATCATTATTTCACGTCAAAAAAAAAAAAAAAAAAAATAGAAAAAAAAAAATAAAGATTAAATAAATATATCAAATCAAATCATAAATAAATAAATACTTTAGGGTTTTGCCTTAGAACTGCTTTTGTTTCTCTTAGTCGGTTTAGTCATACAATCGATCCACAGTGGAAACGGAGGCGAGCAAAGCGCAAAATCTGGACTTTGACTAAACAATATAATAGCAAAAATAAATTTCAAAACTCGACATTCGTCGTATAGTTTAAAATATTGCGTTTAATTTAATTTTATATTATTCATGCCAGTTTTATTACCCTTACCCGCTGGATACTCGGACGTGATTTTCAATACCGGGACTTGGACATCGTACTGCAACATCAGCAACAGATATAAATATATTTTATATTTATAATCATTTTAAGATGGGGGTGTTGTCTTTTAATTTTTTGTTTAATTGGTTTAAAAAATCAACTATTTCTTTATGTATATATATTTTGAATTTTAATCTGTCTCACACAGAGTCATCATTGAATACCGGGACATGTGGATCCCGATACCGGGACTTTGACAAAATGCTGCAACATCAGCAACTGACATTTTTTTTATATGTTTATAATTATCTTGTAGATTGGAGCAGTGCCTTTATTCGGATGTTTAATTTATAAAAATCAATTAAGTAATTTGATATTATGTCATGTCACACACGGAGACCGCACTGAATACCGAGACATGTGAACCTCGATACCGGGACTTTGACAGAATGCCACAACATCAGCAACCCACATATTTTTACAAATTTATATTTTTTTTCATAGATTGGAGTATTGCCTTTTATAAGGTGTTTAATTTATTAAAATCGATCGCGTAGTATTGCTGTTATGCCCTGTCAAATACGTATGCCCCTATGGATACCGGGACAAGTGAACCTCGGTACCGGGACTTGGATAGAATGCCACAACATCAGCAACTGACATATTTTTACAAATTTATATTTTTTTCATAGATTGGAGTATTGCCTTTTGTAGGGTGTTTAATTTATTAAAATCGATCACGTAGTTTTGATGTTATGTCCTGTCAAATACGTATACCCCTATGGATACCGGGACAAGTGAATCTCGATACCGGGACTTTGACAACATCCTGCAACATCAGCAACAAATATTTTTTTAATCAACTATCATTTTTATGTAGATTAGATTATTGTCGTTAATTCTGTGTTTAAATTATTAAAATCTGTCAAGTACTTTTGATGTTATGCTGTGTCAAACACATAAACCTCTATGAATACCGGGACATAGATACCGGGAATACCGTAGATTAGTATGCACCACATTTTTCTACACTCTCTGAACTTCAATTTCGTTAATTGAAGCACCTGCAGAAATTCCAAAGCTACATAAATCTTTTAAAAAATATTCTTTACTACTTCAATAATATTGGTCAACGTTGAAGAGACGCTCTTAGAAACGAACAGCTAATCAAGGTGCATTCGGCGGGAATCGGAATAAAAAAATAGAGCCTGTCTGGTGTATTTTTTTCGTCTGCATCGTAACAGATTGTGACCCGGTACGTACAAATACCGGATCGGACCGGATCGGGCTCAATTACCGGATCGGACCCTATTTTGACTATTATTATTATTTTTTTTTTTCTTTCTAGTTGTTATTTTTAATACTGTACTAGTTTTTTAATTATGTATGTGATGCTATTTCATTAGCGGATTCAATACTATCACTCCGTCGCCACTTTGCCTCACTCGCAGCATCATTTACATATATCAGTCAATCACTATATTAATTTATCACTCGCAGCATCATTTCCATATATCAGTCAATCACTAATTTTAATCCCCAGCATTAATTAGAAGAAGAAAAAATAGCTCATCATATCATTCAATTAGAAGTGATATGTGTTTTGGATGACACTTGACAGATTGATTGATAGGCTTTTTGAACTTTGTGTTTGATTACTGGTAATGTGATTCTTGCTTTTACATTAAAATTTACCAACGAAATGTAAAAAAAAAAAAAAAAAAAAAAAAGATAAAAATTCTGATGTTTTTCATATTTCTAGAATCGGGGAACTTGTGAGAACCGCCTCAGCAAGGCAAGCCTAACGAGTACCAACAATCTATGTTTGTGAACAAAAATAAAAAAACGGCCCGGTGTTGGCCGACGGCGATACGACGTAACAACGTATCGCTGTCGGTCCGACGTTGTCCCGCTGTTTGGTGCTGGCTTGTCATCCGAACTTAATGCAAATGCTACAGACTCCTAGCATAGCCTACATTAGCCGTTTGGCTATATATATATGGGTGGAGTTATGTTTGGTCCGTTTTTTGTTTTTTTTTATTGGAATGAAGGTGTGAGGTAAAAATAGTTTTGTATGCTGTAAACCTCTTCCAACTGTGCATAAAGAATAAAATATCGAAGAAAAAATGAACATAGCACAGAAAACCGGGTCCGATCCGGTCCGTGCATCAACAAAAACAGTAACACTTTTCGGCTAACTTTGAAAATTAAGCAATTGCCATGCCCGTTACTAGGCAGTCCCTGAATTAATAATAATAATAATAATAATAATAGTAATAAACTAAATGTACATGTAGAGTTCAGGTTCAAGAGTCTTCGAAGGGAAATCTAGACATCGCACGGTTGTTGTATTAATAGTCACGAAACTAATAGCCTCATGCTTGGATATAAACAAATGCACGTGTAAATCAAAAATATAGTAAAACAATAAAATAATGGAGTTAACAGATGATCATACGAAACCGCCAGACGACAGAGCGTTCATAAAGGTTCCCAAATGATGAGTGCAGGCTTAAGTTTTGGCGTTCAGATAAATGCTTCAGTCCATTTAATGGCTGCTGCATTGCTAAATATACCATGTCACCGACCGATACTAATTATCGATATTTTTCAAAATTTCTGTTTGTCTATACAGCCTTTTGTCCGCCTTTTGTCTTCTGGGAAACTTCTTAAGCCCGTACGGCTTATAATTCCCCTCAGCTCTCATTTTATCTGTCTGTGCTTCCGGTTAATTAGGAACTTCCCTAGTATATGTTGGTCTGGTCAAACCTTCTATCACTCCACAGTTTGTCTAGTTTTGTCATGAACTCCAGAACAGTCTTGGAATTTACAACGTGGGATGGCAAGCTATTCCAAACTGGGATATTTCTGACTGCGAATGAATTCAACTTAATAGACTTGTTAGCACGGGGCTTATGTAATTTTAGGTTATGACCTCTCAAGTGACTATTGTCGGTGAAGGTTAAAAACACACTCATATCAATGTCGTCTATATTGTGAACTATCTTAAACACTTGTATTATATCAAATCTCCTTTGACAGTAGTCCAGTGTAGGAAGATTCAACTCCATTAAACGTTCTATGTATGACAAACCATACAATTCAGGAACCAACCGTGTAGCTCTTCGTTGAGCGTTCTCCAGGATTTGTCTGTATTTTTTTGTAGTTGGGTAAAATACCAGATTTCCATAGTCCAGATGAGATCTGGCTAGGGACTTATAAAGTGTTAAGAATAAATGTTTATCCATGTAGGTAAATTTTCTCTTTATCAAACCCATGATTCTATTCACCTTATTCACAGTATTGTCAATATGTTCATCAAACTTCAAGTTCTTCTTAAACAAGATACCAAGGTCACATTCAGAGTCCCCTGTTGCAAGTTTATGGGAGTCATACTGAGAATCAGCCATTTCATATTCACACTCATAATGTATATTACCAAAAGAGACCACTTTGCACTTTTTGATGTTAAAACCCAACAACCAATCTTTACTCCACTGACAAAGTCTGTTATTGTCCTCTTGTAGTTCTCTTTGATCTGCTTCGGACTTGATATTTTTGTATAATTTACAATCATCAGCAAACAATTTGCACACACTTCCAACTACTCCGGGAAGGTCATTGATGTATAATATAAACAATACGGGACCTAGGATGGACCATACATTCTGCATCATCATCGTGCGAGGCTTATCTAATTCTTCATATGGCATACACACTCATTTGAGTATTTTGAGCAGCTGCTCTCTCCAAAAGAAGGGCAAATGTAACGGGAAAAAAAAAATAAGATGGCAGAATAGTAAATATGGTACAACTTGCAGTAAAACATGCTTTTTTTTTATTATTATTTTTTTTTTACTTGGCAAGCCATATTTTCAGAACATTAGAATTTTATTCAGAATATTTACTGATGATACGTCTAATGACATTCATTCAACATGAAATTATGCCTTGTAACTTATGAAAATTTGGCTGTAAATGCTTTTTTTTTTTTTTTTTTTTTTTTTTTTTATTCCTTGGAAGTGGCTAGGTCCAGAACTGGACCTTTAGCATTCAAGACTTATATTGAGGTCTGGTACTGGACCTTTAAACAGCAAATCTAGGTCTGATACCTGATTTCTAGCGGAATGTGGGAAAAAAGTCACCAAAAAAAGGAAGTCACAGAGTTGGGTAGGAAAAAAAACGTCACAAGGGGAAAAAAGTCACAAAATATTTTGAATTTGCTATATTACTTTTTGGGTTTAGGATCAACCCATAGTATTATATGTACACCAAATTTCCTTAATGTGTTCTCCACATGATTATTATCCTGTTCAATGAATTCAAACTGTGCAATAGACGAAATACAGTTAACAGTTATTCGATCATAGCCGGCCTGCCTGTTCTTGTTGCTGTGACATCATAGTACTGTGTGAAGAGGGTTATCTGTAAAATCTTGACTACTATTAGTACTGGGACATTGGCAATCAGTGCAGACCCAGATCAGATGGTGTAGAATGTGGCATCTGAATAGGGTCTGCACTGATTGCTTTAATTTAAATTACAGGAAGTTAAGGGTTGAATGAAACAGTTTTAAGTCCTCATTTAGGACTGAAGAACAACAAAATTATGAGTTTTCACATTTTTATTTGGAAAACACAGCTTATTTGCTAATAAAACAACATCATAATGACAGTTTCATTTAAATATTACTGTATAGACATGTGTAATTTGCGCACTTTTCCCATCTCTAGGTCAGGTATATGCATTAGGAAATAGTAACGGTAGATCATCTCTAAGTGACAGAGTGCACTATATACAAACTCCGTACATTAATTGGCATATGTGCAAATAAATAATGTAGATATTTGAATTTTTTTGTCTGCGACTTTTTTTTTGATCACCCTCTAGTCATTCCTACTAGGACAGGCTGGAGGTTAGGTACTACTGGTACATGTAGATAATTTATTTGCTATTATCTATCATCTCCTATCAAAGGTAAACCAGCTATAAAATCACGAATTGTGACTTCCTGCCATCAGTTAGCCACTAATATTACTGAAAGGGAAAATCCCATACAGTAATATTGTGAATTCTAAACTTGACAGAAGGCAGTTGAGTTTTTATAATTATTAAGAAAGTAGGGGTAGACAACACTGTCATAACCGAATGAAGAAACAACTTGATATTTATTATGATCAACTCATTTGGGTATATCCAGTACCTTTTTCAAGATAAGGAAAGTATTGTCTTTATCTGCTGAAGTAATGAAAAATTGTTGTCAGATGTGACATTTGTCTTATTGTTCTAAAAATAGTAATGTGGAAGTTGCTTAGAAACAATCTTAATTACTATTATAAAGCTAGCTGCTGTTCTGGTTAGATTAAAAGTAGATTGAGCTAAGAAACAAAATGTATTAGAGATAGACTGTAGCATGCCTCTGGTTGGTGTTTGAAGGCATAAGCTTTTCCTTGAAATCTAATGAAAACCTTGGTTGCTATGGCAACCACAAGGTTCCATAGACTTACAATGGAAAAATGTTTGTCATCACCATACCTCCTTCAGTTTTGATCAGATGTTCCTGAAACTTGCAGATAATGTGCACATGGATGAAATCCGATTATTCAACTTCAAGTTACATCCCCTTGATTGCTAAAAAGGCCTCTGACTTTGTCATTAGCATAACTAATTCAGTTTTGATTGGATCTTCCTGAAACTTGCAGATAAGGGGGGGGGGGGGGGCATGGATGAAATCTCAGACGAGTTCCAAACCTGACCAGATCAGATCATTAATTTAGAGTTATGTCCCCTTGATTGCTGAAATAATGCCTCTATGTGACTTTGTCATCTACACAACTCCTTCAGATTTGATTGGATCTTCCTGAAGTTTGCAGATAAGGTGGGCATGGATGGAATCTCAGATGAATTTGAAACCTGGCCAGGTCAGATCATTTGACCATATTTTCACGACACATCACACAAATATTATATATACTAACACTATGAGACAATGAGCAGAACACATAAATCATAACTCTTGGTTTGCCTATTTTTGGAGTTATTGCCCTTTGAATATTGAACATAGATTCGTGTCCACTCTGTAAGTTGAAAACTGTTCTAGATGTTTTGATGAAACTTCTCACAAATGTAAAGCACCATGAGACAACATGCAGAACACAAAAAATGTAACTCTGGTAAACCTACTTTTGGAGTTGTGGCCCTTTGAACACAGAAGATATTAAAAAGAGCCATTTTTTCTATGTAGTCATGTCCACTCCGTAAGTTTAGAACAGTTTCAGATATGTTGAAGGAACTTCACACAAATCTAAAGCATCATGAGACAAGATGCTGAACACAAGAACCATAACTCTGGTTAATCTGCTTTTGGAGTTTTGGCCCTTTGAGATTTGAAAATAGTGATTTCTGTCATATATGTATGTCCACTTTGTAACTTGAAAACTGTTCGAGATATTTTCTTGAAACTTTATGCAAATGTATATCACCATGGTGCAATTTGAAGAACACAAGAACCATAATTCCGAGTTACATGTACCTGCTTTTGGAGTTACCACCCTTTGAACATTGTCAATAGTGATCCAAGTCATATATGTGTGCCCTCCATGTCTTGAAAACGGTTTCAGAGATTTTCTTGAAGCCTTGCAAAATGTAAAGGGACATAAAATGAAGAACACATTTTATTATACCCCCGACATATGAAGTATGCAATGGGGGTATATAGTTTTTGTCTTTTCTGTGTGTCTGTGTGTCAGTCAGTCTGACTGTTAACATTTATTTTGTATCAAAGATATCTCAGGAACTACTTTACCTAGAAACTTGAAATTTTGTACACATGACAAGTATGACTAGTTGTATTGTGGGAAAGAAAATAAGGGCCATGGGGCCAAGTCCCTCACAGTTATTTCCCTTTGTTGTTCTGGCTATACTGATGGCCATGGCCGGGGGTAATAGTGAGCATATGCTCACTTTATGGACCAGTTTTTGACAGAGTTATGGCATTTGCTTGATGTAAGTACAGTGTCTGGGCATGGTGCAGTGCTTGCAGCGCTTTTATTGACAGTTACTATCAAGGTGTATTTGCTTTTATTCAGACCTGTTGAGGTGGCTTATGGCTAGATCCTTATCTTTCTTTATTTTCTGGTGCTAAACAATTGCTAAAGAATAAATACACTTTTTCTTTTGTCAAGAGTAATGCCCATGATTGATTGCCATTGTATTGCCGTTAATCATATGTGTGATGTGTACTGGGAATTAAATTTCTGCCAATTTTTTATTCTTCTCTTGTGCTCTTTGATCTTTTCTATGCGTTTTGTTTACTTTGACATTTTTTATACCCGCCAAACAATAATGGCGGCGATGATAACTTGAGTAAACATCAATGGATTTTCACCAAACTTGGTATGTGCATTGATATTGTGGAGATCTGGTTTGGATTGCTAATGGGCAAATTTTGTCAAATTTTTACGGAGTTATCTTTCCGAGACACGCCCATATTTTCGTTTCCAGACCATAACTTGAGTAAATTACAAGGGATTTTAACCTAACTTACTATATGCATTGACATTAAGGAGATCTGGTTTGGGATTGCTAATGGGCAAATTTCGTCAAATCTTTACAGAGTTATCTGTCCAAGACACGCCCATATTTTGGTTGCCGGGCGATAAATGACAAGGGATTTAAAACCAAACTTGCTATATACATGTACATGTATATTGACATTAAGGAGATCTGGTATGGGATTGCTAATGGGCAAATTTCGTCAAATTTTTATGGAGTTATCTGCCCGAGACATACCCATATTTTTGTTTCCAGACGATAACCTGAGTAAATAACAAGGGATTTTAACCAAACTTGCTATGTGCATTGACCTTAAGGAGATCTGTTTTGGAATTGCCAATGGGCAAATTTCGTCAAATTTTTACGGAGTTATCTGCCCGAGACATGCCCATATTTTCGTTTCCGGATGATAACGAGTAAATAACAAGGCCTTTTAACCAAACTTGCTATATGCATTGATATTATCAAGATCTTGTTTAGGATTGTTATCTGTCATTTGATATTATCAAGATCTGGTTTAGGATTGTTATCTGTCCTTCCATCATTTTCTTTCCAGACATTTTCGCATCGATAACTTGAATACATAAACAAATAATTGCTATGGTGGGGCATTATGCTTGTGGTGCTTTTATTTTTCCTTGACTGCCGATGGCACCAACATAAAATGAACACCAAATATACCCTGCCCAGTGAATGTGTGGTTAGGTAAACTGACCGCGCTCGACATGACCCCTTTGGGTTGACTGGGCTGTAAAACCTCAGCACAAATAAAAAACACCAACTATAAGTGTTTTACAGAAGATTCATAATGGGGAAAAAACCTTAAAATTCTTTTTTGTGTGAAACTAGAAGGCTTTGATATTTGGTATGTCACTTTATCAAAGTATATTTTATGTGAAGTGTCTTGTTTTGCCAAATTAATTACAGCTAAACTTCATGCCAAGTTATTGTAGGATACAGAGACCAAAGGTTTTTCAAACTGTACTGACAACCATAGCCCATGTGTTTCATTCTTTAAAGTGAGCTGCAGGATCATTGGTTCGCTGGTCTTTATTTGTGGTGGGAGAATGTTGGGAAATAAATAACTAATCTTTTATCTGACCTCGTCCTAGTAGGAATGGCTAGAGATTCGGTACTGGACATGGACTAAAAGTCTGGTATGGGCCCTCTAGTCTTAACGGCTAACGGTCCAGTACCAGACCACTAGCCACATCTTTTTTTTTTTTTTTTTGTCAGACAGTCAACTTGTTTTCTCTACAGCACTTTCTTTAAACCTCTATTGAGTTTTTGTTACCCCTCAAAATTGGTCATGTACCTCTAAAAATGAAGGGACACTCTATACATTGTGAGTATATAAATAAGGAAAAAATAGAAATACTGGCAGTTTCAGAAATGCAGTGGGAACCCTGATGTGTGAATCTCTTCAGAATTACTTTGTAATGATTCACTGAATTTCCCATCACAGATAAAGTGTACAGAGACTCCCTACTACTGCAAATGAAATGTATGAGACAGTTTGGCCAGTGCACAGATGCACATGCTTGCATGGCCATTTGTTATTTGCTTGATCTATGGGCCCTTTGCGGGTATAATGGCTCAGTTTAGCAAGGTGCATGCGCTTATCATGTTTTCCATGACAGAATTCACTGTAGAACTATGTCGGGGATGTGATTGTTCCTCTTTTCAGAGGAATTTCCCCTTTTGGCTCCCTTTTTTCCCAAAAGCAAAATTTTGTGGATTTGATCTGAAATGTTCAGAAATTACATTTTCAGGAGGAGGTATAGGGGTTTTCCTCTGTTTCTACAAATTTTCCTCCACTTGAGAAGTGGACCAATCACAAAGCTGCTGTGTGCAGAACTTTAATGACTGAACATAGTATTGCTGATTTTTAGCTGACATGAGCAAATGCTCAGGATGAGCTATTGTGATCACCCTCTGTCTGTCATTGTGTGTCATTCATCGTCAACAATCAGTTTGTTAAAAGAAAACTTTCTTTGTTAGGTACTTACATGTATGTCCCCTGAAGCCAAAATCTTGTGCATGCTATAACTCCCATACTGTTTGAGAGAATTTGATAATATTTGGTATGGGCATATATCAGGTCAAGTAGGAGTATCCCATGCAGTAAGGACAACTCTTGTTATGGTATTTTGGTTATCTCCCTTACACAAATTTATAAGCCAAATTCTTGAGCGCTCCAGAACTTCGTAATGGTTTGAAATATTTTGATAATATTTTGTAGAGGCATGCACAAGGACCAGTAATCATGTCACATGCAAAAGAGACAACTCTCACTTTTTTCATTATGTAATTATGTCCCCTCAAGCTGAAATCATGTGCAGGCCATAACTCCCATACAGTTTGAGATAATTTGAAAATAATTTGAAAGGACATATGTCAGATAATGTAGAAGTGTCACATGCAAGAAGGACAACTATTGCTTTGTTCTTTTTCTAGTTACCTTCCCTGAAATAATTTCTAAGCCAAATTCTTGTGCACTCCATAACGTCTTAATGGTTTGAAATACTTTGATAATATTTCATAGAGGTATAGATAAGAACCAATAGATGCATTCCATGCAAGAGTATTGTCACTTTCTCCACTAGTATTATAATCTCCCCTGAGGCCGAAATCTTGTGAAGGCCATAACCCCAATGCTGTTTGAGATAATTTTTGGAAGGGACGTATATCAGGTCAAGTAGGAGTGTCACATGCAAGGAGGACAACTTTTACTCTGTTTATTTTCTGGCTGTCTCCCCTGTAGTCAAGATCTTATGCAGGCCATCTCCTTACTGTTTGAGATAATTAGATAATAATTGGTAGGAACATATATCAGGTCAAGCAGGAGTGTTTACAAGGCATTTATTTTCGCTATTATTTGTCGATATGTAGACTCACAAATTCAAAGTATATGCAAATATTGTGTATCCTGTACAAATGATATTATAAAGTAATCACAACAAAAGTCACTAACAGATAATTTTTTACAGAAGTAAAAAAAAAAAAAAAATAAAAAAATTAAAGAACATGCAAAAATAAAATAATTTACAGTACACCTAGTATTGTTTTTACTTATTATTTTGGCCACATTTCATACTATCTTTGCATCTTTTTAATGTGGGCTGTTCAATATTTCTGTGATATTGTATTGAAATATACACCAAATTTAGAAGTGGCTGTTTGGTCAGGGAATTGCCATCTCTTCTAATGGCTATCTTTGGACGAGTTTTTCAAGGTAAAATTCTGTCTTTTAGAATAGGGATGTCTGGGTGGGCAGGCATCTGGCATCAGGTGTTGTCCAAGATTTACTTTTTGGTTTGCTTTTTTTCAAAGTGGTTTGTTACCTTTATTCTTCAGTGACAAAAACAGTCCATAATGCCGTTAGGCATTTTTCTTGCTCGTTACTTAATTTGTGCTGTTGTTTTCAAACCAGGAACAGAAGAGGTTTAGATAAAAAGATATTGTCATAAATGGTGTGAAATCTTGTTGGGTTCCTGTGTTGTCTGCTGTTCCCCTGGATATAGTTCAGGATACCAAGTTTTTCAATCTATATAAATAAATAATACCATGACAGGGATAGAATGTGTTTGTTTGCTGATGACTGCATTAGGCTTGGCATTTGGGCAAGAAAATGGGGAATGAGGAGCCAACCAGTAAAGTGCAATATGATGCAGTTAACGAAGAAGCTGCACAAACAAATTCATACCAAAATACTCACTTCAAGGTACACATTGGAAAATGCCTGTAGTATTACTTACTTGCACTATTACAAATGGCTTGAGATGGAATACACACATCAATAACTGAAACAAAAGCTCAGAAAGGGCTGGTGCTTCTGGTCACAGCATAGTCTATGTCTGTCTGTCTGCCTGCCTACCTACCAGTTGGTTGGTCTGTCTGTCTACCTACATGTACGTACCTATCTATCTATCTATCTATCTATCTACCTATCTATCTATCTATCTATCTATCTGTCTGTCTGTCTGTCTGTCTGTCTGTCTGTCTGTCTATCTATCTATCTATCTATCTATCTCTATCTATCTGTCTGTCTGGCTATCTATCTGTCTGTCTATCTATCTATCTACCTATCTGTCTGTCTGTCTGGCTATCTGTCTTTCTATCTATCTATCTATCTATCTATCTATCTATCTATCTATCTATCTATCTATCTATCTATCTATCTATCTATCTATCATTATTTTAATATTGTAGGTTTGAATGTTTCTGAAAAGCAAGCAGTTTGAAAAAAGAATTGAAGAAAATCTCATAAGCATATTGTATTGAACCTTGTCCCTTTGATCATGATGCAGTACATAGTTAATTTTAGTTGGCTTTCTGCCAGTATATTTTGTATTTTGGGAACTATAGATATTTATTGTAATGCTGAGTTCAATGTTTATTCCAGCATGTTTTGATAGTGAGAAGAGGTACATTGTAAATATTCAAATAATATCTCCCAAAGTAATCAGCTCTCTAGCATGTAATTATTTCAAATTTAAGTTACATAAACTGAGTTCAGTTGTTTAGTATTCTTACGACATGAAAGTCGCAACAAAGGAAAGAAGCATAAAAAAATCTCATGTCTGCCGTGGGAATCGAACCCGGTCCTCCTGCTTAAAAATCCAATGCTCAAACCACTGAGCCAAAGAGTCGACTCCCTGATGGAGCTGTCAGAGATTGAATATATACTTAGAAGCTATGCGTAATCTGCCAAGGCAGATAATCGAAGGTAGGAGTGCTCGGTCGTAACACTCCCCTTTTCAAGGAAGTCATCATTTATGATGACGTGAAGCCATTTTTATACGCCCGTTTGAAAAACGGGACATATAACGTGTATGTTACGTGGTATGGCGTCCGTCCATCCGTCAGTAAACTTTTTCGTTTCCGGCTATCTCCTCCAATAGTTTACATCCGATTAAGCTGAAACTTGGTATATAGTTAGACCAAGATGTGGCGCAGCGCATATTGTTTCGGGGTTACAGTCCACCAA
This sequence comes from Anodontia alba, assembly GCA_964016985.1. Taxonomy (NCBI): domain Eukaryota; kingdom Metazoa; phylum Mollusca; class Bivalvia; order Lucinida; family Lucinidae; genus Anodontia; species Anodontia alba. Next base: position 39,379,221 of record OZ024821.1, on the reverse strand, counting down.
ATGTTTGCAGAGTTATGCCCCTTAGAAAATTTCTGTAAACTTTTCATTTCCGATTTAATCCTCCTACATTTTACATCCGATCAAGCTGAAACTTCATATATAGTTAGACCATGATGTGGAGCAGCGCATATTATTTCGAGGTTACAGTCCACCAAATATTAGCAGAGTTATGCCCCTTTGAATATTTCAATAGACTTTTCGTTTCCGGCTAACTCCTACAGATTACATCCGATCAAGCTGAAACTTCATGTATAGTTAGACCATGATGTGGAGCAGGGCATATTATTTTGAGGTTACAGTCCACCAAATATTAGCAGAGTTATACCCCTTTGAAAATTTTGATTAATTTTTAGTTTATGGCTAAATCCTCCTACAGTTTACATCCAATCAAGCTGAAACTTCATGTACAGTTAGACCATGATGTGGAGCAGTGCGGATTGTTTTGAGGTTACAGTCCACCAAATATTAGCAGAGTTAAACCCCTTCGAAAATGTCTATTAATTTTTTGTTTTCGGCTAAATCCTCCTACAGTTTACATCCGATCAAGCTGAAACTTGATTTGTAGTAAGACCATGATGTGAAGCAGCACATATTGTTTCAAGGTTACAGTCCACCAAATATTAGCAGAGTTAAACCCCTTTGAAAATTTCTATTAATTTTTTGTTTCCAGCTAAATCCTCCTACAGTTTACATCCGATCAAGCTGAAACTTCATCAATACTTACACGATGATGTGGAGCAGCACATATTATTTTTAGGTTACAGTGCACCAAATATTTGCAGATTTATGACCCTTTGAAAGTTTTTGTAAACTTTTCACAGCATATTGTTTAGAGGTAATAGTGTGCCAATGGCTCATATGAGCTTATAATATAGCCATGCTTCTATGGTGTGTCCTCCGTCAGAAAGCACTTCTCCCTAGAAGCAGCAAACTTCTCTCTTAATTTCTTGGCCAGCTTGGACCCTTAGGTTACAGTTCACCAAATATCAGCAGAGATTATGCCCCAATGAATTTTTTTTATTTTTTTTTTTTGTAATTCCACTTACAGTTTATATCCGAAGCACTGAATTATACAGGAGCCAGTTAATGTGCTGCATCTTATTATTTGCCACGGGCGTATAATGCCCCGCTTGGTGGAGCTCTTGTTGGCGAAATAAAGTCCAATTTCGGACAAGCCCCCATCTTACAACATGAAAGTCGCAACAAAGGAAAGAAGCATAGCTGAAAAAATCTCCCGCCTGCCATGGGAGTCAAACCCGGTCCTCCCGCTTAAAAATCTAATGCTCTAACCACTGAGCCAAAGAGTCGACTCCCTGACGCAGCTGTCAGAGATTGAATATATACTTAGAAGCTATGCATAATCTGCCAAGGCAGATTATCGAAGGTAGGAGTGCTCGGTCGTAACAGTATTAACAAAAGTATCTAATTCAAGTTATTTCAGATTTTACATCATCTTTTCATCAAGTTCATACAAATTTGTATAGCAGTATCTAGTCTGCATATTTCATATCTCTTGACCCAGAGTGTAATGTTTTCCTAAACCTGAATGGATATATATATATATATATATATATATATATATATATATATATATATATATATATATATATATATATATATATATATATATATATATATATATATATATATATATACATTGTGTATATATATATATATATATATATATATATATATATATATATAAGCCTGCCTCAGTGGCTCAGTTGAATGCATGTTTGACTAGTGTTCAGGTTGCATGTTCGATCCCAGCACATTCTTTCGTAGAGATTAATCATGAAATATTTTCACTGGTTCAAGTGGGGCTTTTGTCATTTTCTGGTGAAAGAATGTGCACAAATACTGGTTAACGGCTTACAGGACTAGGCTTGCCCAGGAAAAGTGTGGTTAGGTAAACTGACTGGCTTGACATGACCCTAATGGGTTGACTGGGCCATAAAACCTCAGCTCAATCAGTCAATCAATATATTACCAAGCTGACCTTTTGAATCAAGTTAATAACTTGATTCAAAAGGTCATCAGCAATTGTCCACAAAATACTTAGTTATTTACTTGTTTTTGGGCAAAATGTTCCATGTTCATAAAATGCCACAAAATTAGAGCCCCACCAAAACAGAGTGTTTCAGATTTAGGCTTTAACCTTTTGACACGTTTAAAATTTTACTTACAGGAGTCCCCAAAGAAGAAGAAAAGGGAGAAGAGATATTTTGATAGTGAAGAGGCCGTCAAAGAGAGAAAAGAGTATGTAATTGATGCAGCACAGTTTGAAAGGGCAAAACAAAAACAGAAATGGAGGGAGAGAAAATATGGTAAAAAAGATGTGAAAAAGACTAGAAGTGGAGAAAAATTGTCAGGATTCAGAAAATATGGAAAGAAAGATATGAAGCAGACAAAAAGTAGAAATGAGATGGGAGAATTGAAAAAGGTACATGTATATCCATTTAAAGGGGAACGCAATATAAGCTGTAAGTATATCTGGGAGTAAAGTGCTTAGCAAGCCATTTATTTGGTGCAAGATTTTTCAGAATCGGCCTTGAAATAAGGAAGATATGGTAATTTGAATAGATTCAAAATGGCTGTCAGTTATACTGCCATACTTGAGGCTTTGTGACGTCACACAGCCCAAATTAAATATACAAAACCACATTATAAAGGGTTTTCAAGAATAATTTTGCTACAGATTTTTATTGTTACAAGCCAGGCGTAATGAGAAAGAAATGCAAGTGTAACCAGCAACAAGCTTTAAATTATTAACAATATTTATTCACAAAAAAATAAGACAAATTTCAAAACAAAAGAATGTAAGTAAACAGTACCTTTCAAGTTTATGTCACAAAGTCCCTCAGAAATAATCCACAAGAATTTATAAAACAAATCCTTTGAATAACAGTTTCTGATCCCACAATTTAAAGTTCCTGAATTCAGAATTTAAGTCCAAAATGAATAAAATATTAAAGTAATCCAGTATAGAATAATTTCCAGTGAAAGTATACAAAGATGCCCATATGAAAATCTTTTCTCCTTATATAATATCAAAGAACATTCTAGAAAAAAGAATTTACTAGAGACATCACTTACTTTCCAGGTTCAGTCAAGAAACTTCTAAATATTCTATGACATGCCAAAAATAACTCCGTCCAGAATCAAGGACATAAACAACATGTTATTGTAAACGTTGTTCCAGAAAGTTATTTATGGAAACATAGTAAATAAAGTTATTAATGGAAACATAGTAAACATGATGCTTAAAATAATTGAACACCCATATATAACATGATATCTGTTAAATTCTAGTGACAAGCAATCATTTGCCCCAAAATAAACCAACTATGAGAGTAACAACCTTTATGAAATTAATTTTATTTATTTGTTTATTTGTTTTTTTTTAAACCTCATTAAATATTCAAAATGGCGGCACCCATTAAATCAATTCTAGAATATTCAATTGTCCATAAATTTCTTAATTCTCCACTGATTTTGATCAAATTTGTATGAAAATTAATTGTTTGTAAAGTTCTTTACTTTAAATCACAATACTCTTTAAGGTTGTGTTCCCCTTTAAAAATGAAGTGCTGGTAGTCATATTTTGCAGTTTGGCATTGAAGTTGTCCATTTTATATTTGTTTTAATATGATTGGTATGCATCACAAAAAGTATGTACCAGATTCAATATACAATATTCTAATATTTTTTGCTAAAAAAATGTGAGTAGCTTTTGCACTGCAAAAGCTACTCACATTTTTTCAGCAAAAATTTCAGCATATTTGCGTATCACTCGATTAAAATTTTAACGAATCGTTAACTAACGACATCATTAGCTTTGAACAACTGGCCCCAGATCTTCCATCCCCAGGATTAAAAATGACATACCAAACAATTCCAAGTGCAGCATGTGCCATTTCACAGAACAACTGAAAAAAAAAACACAAAAAAAAAACCACCAAAACATACTTTTATGTTGAAGAGAAATTCTTGGCCTCTGGGTCAGGGTCTGGGCTGTTTGTCATTCTTCAGATTCTGCCAACAGTTTCCAGATATGCTACATGATAATCAAATGAACTTGTTAAGTGTAAAGTTAAGTGTAATTACAGTAAAAATTGTTCTAGGTAAGGTGCTTTTTCCAACCAAAAAGTGTTTATATATTTCTTATTTCTCCACAAAAACTATATATTGTTGTACTCATTAGAAGGCACTGACCTACATGTACATTCCCATGCAGTCTTATCAAAGCCTTCTTTCTTCACTTGTAGAATCTTTCAATATTGTAGAATCTGCTGAAGAAAAGTTTAAGCTGTGCCTTAATAACTGTGTACTGTGACAGGAGCCCCGGAGGACACTGTCTACTGGTAGACCTTGATTAGGATACTCCAAAGGAGCAATCTGAGCTGGTCTGCTGTAGACTACATGTTTTATCATCCAGCCAGTATATTTGGTGACATATAAACTTGCAGTCATATGCCTGTGATACATGTATGTTGGGTTTATGATGGCAGCATCTCATAGAGTAGCCAGAGTATGGTATGTGGAACAGTAAATAGACTGACTATACAGTACACTTCCATAGTCTTGTGAGGAAAACTGCATGTCTTTACATTTACAATGTAGCATGCTAGATATAAATTTCAACTGACATTTTGAAATATCTTTTCTTATTTTCCTAGAAAACTGGGCCCAGTTGTTCAAAGCTAACGATGTCGTTAGTTAACGACTCGTTAAAATTTAAATCAAGTGGTACACAAATATGCTGAAATTTTTTGCTGAAAAAATGTGAGAGTGCAAAAGCTACTCACATTTTTTCAGCAAAAAATATCAGAATAATTGTATATTGAATCTGCTAAAACAGTTAACGAAATGACCCTTAACGAGCTTGTTAAGCTAACGATGCTTTGAACAACAGGGCCCAGGTTTTGACATTTCATGCAAACTATCTCCATGTTTGCATGAAATTTTAGATCTTTTTTTTCTTGAAAAAAAAAAAATAAGAAAAAATCATGACATTGCTATATGCTGAATTAACCAAGAGAGGAGTAAGAGCAAAATGTACACCGTAATTGTACACTGTAATTGAAGGCATTCATGCATTTGCCCCTTTCTGCATTTCTCTGCTACTACAGTCGACCTTTGTTATCTCGACTTCGCTTATCTCGATTAACCATTTATCTTGAAGTGAAAATCTGGTCCCCATTTAAACATGAAAATCTAACAACAGGTAACAAAATATTGTGGAAAAGAGGAGAAATTGCTCCTTTTTTCCACAATATTTTCAATATATTTCCAACTTCAGGAGTCAAATTACATATTATATATTTGTAAAATAGGGTTGTTCGATTTATTTTTCCTTAATTCTGCTCTGCAAACCTGATATGTCAAAGTACAGATATCTCAAAGTATTTCAGAGAGTCCCTTAGAATTCGAGATAATGAGTCGACTGTATTTCATACTCTTTTTATTATCCATTAGATTACTGTCTGAAAACTTAGAAATTTACCTTGGATAAAGGCCACTGTTCAGATTTTGGATAAGAAGGCTACTGTTTAGATTTTGAGACTTTGTTTTCAGCAGTTATTTAACTTACGAGTATATGTAATAGTGTGACTTTAACTTTTAACTTTTGAAAACAACAACAACAACAACAAAGTACAAAACTTTCCTATGAAATTCTTGTGCTTGCAGATACATGTATCTTTGTAATATTTCACTGTGTGTTTCCATCTGTCAACAGAAACAGCAACTGTCTCCTGGAAGAAAACCCTTTTCACAAGAGGGGAAGAAAAAGTTTGAAGAAATAGACCTCTCAAAGAATGTAAGTAAAGCTTTTGACCATAAAATATGTAAGGTAACCGTTTCCTGCAGCTATAGTAGTTGTAGGAAAGGTGTTTCTTGCATACAGCAGTCTAAGCAATGCTGGTTCCCCTTATCTCACATAGTTCTTCCTTTAAACAGAATAAGTTGAGAGCTGACCTTAGACAATATGAAAGAATTTAGACGATTAATTAGCTCTTGTTTTACTCCTTGGCATATTCCATTGTGCATTGAGTAATTTTAGTGAGGCACTTCTAATGAGTACCACAACATGCTTTCATGGCGGCATAAGAAAACTGAGCCACCTTATGACAAAATCAACTAAATGCCCAGTCTGATCAGAGTCTTAGCTGTGTGCTCAATGGTCAGCTAAGGACCCAAGCTCTCTTTATGCAAGCAGCTAAGACTGATCAGACTGGGCTGACCTGAATCTTTGCTGGGCACATATGCCATTTTGTTGGTTTAATCTTGCACTGACTCAAATATTTGTCTAGAAACCCCTTATCTAGAGCTCTGGCCTTGGCACAAGTCTACCGTGATCAGGGCCTTCTACATTCAACACTATGATGGAACACAGATGAGGGCCTGACTACAGCTGAAAGTCAGAGTTAAAGAAAACCACTAGTAGAACCATGGTGTCCTGACCACAGACAGTAAAACATAGGTCTAGATAAAAGTGGGTATCAGGTTATTTTTTTCTTATTTCTCCACAAAAATATACAATGTATTGTGGGTACTCTTAAGAAGCACCTGGCTGAGGCATTTCTAATGAGTACCCAAAACATATGTTTTCATGGAGAAATAAGAAAAATATCAATACATGCACTTTTGGATTGAAAAAAAAAAGCATCTTATTAAGAGCTATGCTAAAGTCAGATACTAGCCATCTTAAAGTTTTAGGATTGAGCCTTCATTGGGTCTATGGCCTAATGCACCACTGACAAACTTGTAACAAGTGATTTCATCAGGATCAACAATTTTGCCATTGTAAAGGTGACTTTCGCCAAAGATGCTTCATTAAGTGATGGATTTGTGAAGTTCAGATACGGGATAGTCTGTTTTAGATATTTAGGATTAAAAGGTGATCGTTTAGTAGCTTAGCTGCAAAGGACACTAGCTTAGCTGCAATGGACACAATTGAAAACTGATCTATTTTAATGGTATGAATAGCAAGTTACCTCCTTTGTTTTGTGTGTTGCATCAAGTAGATGTTCACCAGCTGTGACCGTCTTGAGGAATGTAACATAAGGTTAGATTGGGAGATGAAATTTTAGATCTGATTTGTCACTTGGTTTGGACAGCTTCTTATTTATTTTTACAGAGAAGAGACCCATTTCCAGGAGATGCACCTGTTCCAGAGGAGAAAATAAAAAAATATGAGAGAGGAGAGCGCATTAAAAATGTAAGTTAAAGGGACGATACACTTTTTAGAACCCATGTGAAATCTGGTGAAAATTGCTCAAGCGGTTTCAGAGAAGAAGACATTTAAAAATTAGACAATATTATACATGTACATGGACCAGGGGCAAGGCAGATAACCCCCAGGGAACAAAATTTTGATTATAATTAAAATGTTTTACTACTTTAATCACTCAATGTAAGTTTCAGCCATTAGTCTTTAATACGTTTTGAGAAAATGACTTTTCAACAATTTCCCCATACAAATGCATGGGATGAAAAATTGACCTTGCCATAAAAAGATCAAAGGTCACCCAATGATCATCATTTGTGCAAAATTGGTAGACCTTGAGTCCATGACGCTATATACCAAGGTTCAGACTTACATATATATACGCAGGGCGGCCAAATTGATCAATGTACCGTGACCATTTGTACAAATTTTCAGTCCCCTTTAACAGAAGGCTCCGCATGATGTTTAATGAAAATTGGCCCAGGAGTTTCAGAGGAGAAGTTGTTCAAAGGTGTGGACAGATGGACGATGGACGGCAAATGATCAGAATAGCTCATCCTGAGCCTTTGGCTCAGATGAGCTAAAAGACTGAATCAGTACCAACCAACAGTCTAGCTATCAACATTATCATTTCTCAAGGCATTAAAGAGATACATACAAAATATTACATTGACATGAAATGATGCTAGTATCACCATGAGTGGATATTCCAAGATCACAGGATCAGATGCAGTACTTGCATTAAGTGCAATCCAGAGATCTGAGAAATCCATGAGACATAATGTAAAGCTTCAAGATCATGTTATCCTTTGTCATGCTGAATAAATTGATATACAATGCCCATTTCTAATTGTTAGCCAATCAGGTTACTTTATCCAGATTGTGGATATAAATTCACATACTGAACGACAAACAGAGCAGATCCAGACCAGTTGGCTTCTTCAGAAGCCAACTGATCTGGATCTACACTGTTTGCAAAGACAGGGTATATCTGTGTTCAGCAGGATAAGGGATAAGGTTGGATGGTTGGATTGGAGTTTAATAACCCAGTCAACACTATTAAGATCATGTTAGCAATTTTATGTTAATCATATATCTTGAAAATTAACTGACATTCTATTTTTTTTTTTTTTTTTTTCATTTTCCCTGAGAGAATATATGGCTTGAAACTCTATGTGACTCTTTTGGTATGTGATACTACTGACATGAACTGTCAAGACTTACTATCTTGGAAAAATAAATACAAAAGAGAATGTCGCCTACTTCAAATCTTTGTTGTGTATTGAAGATTAAGTCATTTTATTTCATCAAAACTGATCTGTATATTCATTTTAATTTTACATTAATGGCTGCTTGATGTTGTCAAAGATGCAGTAATATTATAGCATTCACGTTTGACTGATGATGGCAACATAAACATGCCTCATTTGACAAGGTGTGATATGGATCCAGAAGAATCATGACTCAAATTATCTGGCTTTTTCTGATCAGACAATAAGAAACTTAACAAATACATATGGTCGAACCTCAATAGCTTGAACACTGATGGCTCATTTACCATGGCTAATTCAAACTCATTTTTGAGTGCCAATGAAATTATTACAATAGCTCAAGAAAACAAATATTTCGGGAAATTTTTCATTTTATCATAAAATTGTCTGTTGTGTGTACTCACTAGAATTGCCTTGTTGGGTCTGCGGCCCCTTGTTAAAATGGGGGCTTTCTGTCCAAAGGGTATTGCCAATTTTTTTCAAATGGTTCTGCATCATTAAACAAGATGGCCGCCATGTCCATATATGGTAAAAACTCTTAAAAATTTTCTTCTCCAGAACCAAGAAAGCTTTGGTGCTGAATCTTGGTATATAGCATCGCTATCTCAAGCTTTACCAAGTTTGTTCAAATGATGATAATAGGTTGACCTTTGACCTTTTTTATGGCAAGGTTAGATTGGCGTCTCTATATATATTTGTATGGGGGAAAAGTTGAAAAATCTTTTTTTTCAATATGTATTTAAGGGTAATGGCTGAAACTTACAATGTATGTGAAGGGTAAAACCTTTTAGTTAGGACCAAAATTTTGATGAACCTAACCACACACATTGAGTCAGTATCATAAATGTTCATTTTTGCTTGTAAACAGTACAAGCATGTAGAATCTGGAATTCTCTTTGAGCATTATCAACCATTTGTGCTTTATGAGGTCGAGATCTATCAGAAACATATTTAGCTCACTGGGACTATGTCCTTGGAGAGCTTATATTGTCTCCCAGTCATTGGCGTCAGCGTCTGTCAGCGTCCATGTCAGCATCCACATCCTCATCCGCGTCCGTATTAGCACATTGTTTAAGTTTTCCGATCAGCCCTTCCCGGCGAGCTGCAACTCTTGTTAATGAAGGGGACATTGAAAAACTGTCTAGAGCACAATAAAGCATATAGACACCTAGTTAAAAGTATAGCTATCAATATCCACAGGATTGTTTGTGTGAGCAATTTTGACAGTCACATACAATTATTGCTGGAATTCAGTGTTTTGGTTTCATTTTTTATTTTTCAGTCTAAAACTAGATCAGACTTTGGATCCAAGTTATTAAAGCGGAAAGAAGAGAAGTTAACATATGCAGCAAAACAGGCAGCAAGAGCAGAACTCATTATGCAAGAGGAAGCAGGGTAAATAACAGGGCTCAGTTATTCAAAGCTTCGTTAGCTTAACAAGCTCATTAATGGTCAAAATGTTAATTGTTCTTGTAAGTACAATATCTAAATCACAGGTATTTTTTCTGAAAAAAATGTGAGTAGCTTTTGCAAGTGCAAAGGCTACTCACATTTTTTCCAGCAAAAATCTTAGCATATATGCTGATATGTAATGATCAAAGTTTTAACAATACGTTAACTAATGACATCGTTAGTTTTGTACAGCTGGGCCCAGAATGCTAGAAAAAGCAATAATTTTAATTATCCATTGAATCTAGTATGATTTTTGTTATATTTGAACAAAAACATTATATATTTCCTTTAGAATCATGTTATTGATTAGATTGCCTCACAAGGGTGATTGTACTTCTAGCAGACCACAAATGCTTTATCATAAACTAAAAAGATAATAGCAGGCTTTGCCTAAAAATGGTCCTTAGATAATGACAGATTTTACCTGAAAAATGTAGCCTGTAGATAATGATAGGTCTTGCCTAAGAAAATAGAATTTATAGATTATAAGATTTTAGATGGGTGTGAGGTGTGAACAGAAAATCCATCCTGCAGGTCACTGTCTGGCATCATGAGGCTGTATCCGAAGGACAGATATTTCGGTCCACCTCTCACACCCATCTTTCTTTTTCTTGCATACTTTTCATTTCTGAATGTGGATTTTTGATAATGCAGTCACTTTGATTGCTGACGTCCACCATATTGTCATTACATTCAGTGACATCAGCCTTAATGATGGTGATGTACATGAAGTCCTATACAACCAGTCCACATCAAACGCATGAGTATTCTCGATTTTTACCCTACCCTGGGTAGGATAAGAATTTCTATCCAAGGGTAAAACCCAGGATTTCCTTATCTGATGTGCAAGAAAATGATAGGTCTTGCCTCAGAAAAGTGGATCCTCTAAATAACAGGTCTTCCTAAGAAAAATGGAGTTTGATACATGCACTGAGAACAGAAGCTAAGATCATATGATTCGTCTCATGTCTGATTAGTCTGAGCTGTTTGTTTATAGAATATACAGTCGACTTTCATTATCTCGGCCTCGCTTATCTCAAATAACCGCTTATCTCCAAGTGAAAATCTGGTCCCTGTTTTAACATGGAAATCTAACAACAGGTAACAAAATATTGTGGAAAAGAGGAGAAATTGTGCAGGAGCAACTTGTCCCCTTTTCCACAATATTTTCAATATATCTCTAACTTCAGGAGTTAAATTTCATATTCATTTTGTTAAATGTAGTTGTTTGATTTAATGTTTTCCCTTGTTCAGCAAATCTGATATGTCGAAATACAGATATTTCGAAGTGTTTGGAGAGTCACTTGGACTTCGAGATAATGAGAGTCGACTGTATCAGCAACAGCAAGGGCCATGATAACATCAGGGGCTTAGTAACAGAGGATTTGATGCAACACTCTTATGTCAGGTCACGTGGTCCTGTTTTCATAGCTGACTGATGATGATGGTGTCCTTCTAAGGCACTAGATGAAATTAATTAAAAGTCTCTATTAAAGCTATCATGTTACAAAAGTTGTATGCAACACATTCAGTGGGCTATACATTTGCCACGCAGTTCAGCAGATAGCCGAATCAAAGGATAGTAAAATGGAATTTTCATAGTTACTTTATTTCAGCAAATACCAAAAATATTAATATGTTATACTTTGTCTTATGCAGATTTTTGAAAGCAGAGGAGCATGAGGATACAGCAAATATAACACAGCATGACATCACAGATGTTGTAGATATCACTAGTGCACAAAAGGTGAGTGGTAGACTTGATAGCGGTCTATGAGGATACAGGAAATATAACAAAGCATGACACAGTTGATGTTACCACTAGTGCTCAGAAGGTAAGTGATGGACTTAAGTGGCAGTTTTTGAGGATACAGAAAATATAACACAGCATGGCATAGCAGATGTTGTAGGTATCACTAGTGTTCAGAAGGTAAGTGATGGGCTTGATAGCAGTCAATGGGGATGCAGGAAATACAACACAGCATGACATAGCTGATGTTGTAGTTATCTCTTATGTACAGAAGGTAAGTGATGGGCTCAATAGCAGTCAATGGGGATGCAGGAAATACAACACAGCATGACATAGCTGATGTTATAGTTATCACTAGTGTACAGAAGGTAAGTAGTGGACTTGATAGCAGTCCAAGGTGACACTAGAAATATAACACAGCATGGCATAGCTGATGTTGTAGATATCACTAGTGTACAGAAGGTAAGTAGTGGACTTGATAGCAGTCCGAGGCGACACTGGAAATATAACACAGCATGGCATAGCTGATGTTGTAGATATCACTAGTGTACAGAAGGTAAGTAGTGGACTTGATAGCAGTCCAAGGCGACACTAGAAATATAACACAGCATGACATAGCTGATGTTGTAGATATCACTAGTGTACAGAAGGTAAGTAGTGGACTTGATAGCAGTCCAAGGCGACACTAGAAATATAACACAGCATGGCATAGCTGATGTTGTAGATATCACTAGTGTACAGAAGGTAGGTAGTGGACTTGATAGCAGTCCGAGGCGACACTGGAAATATAACACAGCATGGCATAGCTGATGTTGTAGATATCACTAGTGTACAGAAGGTAAGTAGTGGACTTGATAGCAGTCCAAGGCGACACTGGAAATATAACACAGCATGGCATAGCTGATGTTGTAGATATCACTAGTGTACAGAAGGTAAGTAGTGGACGACAGTAGTCTATGGCGACACAGGAAATATAACACAGCATGACATAGATGATGTTGTAGATATCACTAGTGTACAGAAGGTAAGTAGTGGACTTGATAGCAGTCCAAGGCGACACAGGAAATATAACCACAGCATGGCATAGCTGATGTTATAGTTATCACTAGTGTACAGAAGGTAAGTAGTGGACTTGACAGTAGTCTATGGCGATACAGGAAATATAACACAGCATGACATAGAAGATTTTGTAGATATCACTAGTGTACAGAAGGTAAGTAGTGGACGACAGTAGTCTATGGCGACACAGGAAATATAACACAGCATGGCATAGCTGATGTTGCAGATATCACTAGTGTACAGAAGGTAAGTAGTGGACTTGATAGCAGTCCAAGACAACACTGGAAATATAACACAGCATGACATAGCTGATGTTGTAGTTATCACTAGTGTACAGAAGGTAAGTAGTGGACTTGATAGCAGTCCAAGACAACACTGGAAATATAACACAGCATGACAGCTGATGTTGTAGATATCAGTAGTGTACAGAAGGTAAGTAGTGGACTTGATAGCAGTCCAAGACAACACTGGAAATATAACACAGCATGACATAGCTGATGTTGTAGATATCACTAGTGTACAGAAGATAAGTAGTGGACTTGATAGCAGTCCAAGACAACACTGGAAATATAACACAGCATGACATAGCTGATGTTGTAGATATCACTAGTGTACAGAAGGTAAGTAGTGGACTTGAGAGCAGTTCAAGACAACACTGGAAATATAACACAGCATGACATAGCTAATGTTGTAGATATCACTAGTGTACAGAAGATAAGTAGTGGACTTGATAGCAGTCCAAGACAACACTGGAAATATAACACAGCATGGCATAGCTGATGTTGTAGTTATCACTAGTGTACAGAAGGTAAGTAGTGGACTTGACAGTAGTCTATGGCGATACAGGAAATATAACACAGCATGACATAGCTGATGTTGTAGATATCACTAGTGTACAGAAGATAAGTAGTGGACTTGATAGCAGTCCAAGACAACACTGGAAATATAACACAGCATGACATAGCTGATGTTGTAGATATCACTAGTGGGCAGTCTATGGCGACACAGGAAATATAACACAGCATGGCACCTTTTCTGGTGTATGCAGAGAGTCACTCTCAATCATTAGCATATTTGTGTAGTGTAATTAGGACTGTGGAGTTTGCTAAACATTCTGATTCTGAGATCGTAGTTTCAGATAAGAGGATAAGTGAGGTGGTAACTATGCCCCCACCAATAATTGGGGTGGGGTAGGTGTGGTGAGGGGACTGTATAGGAATTAATTCATTCTGTCCTGTCCTGAATCATGTTTTTTCTTACAAGTTTTGTTATTATTGAAAGATTATTTGAAACATGCTGTCACAAAAAGAAATGTAGTTACAAGTTACATAATTTTGTCTTGTATTTTGAATGGCTTCTGGCATCTTTCTTGCTTACGAAATTGTCCCACCCACCTCTTCATTAATAACTTGTATATTTAAAGGATTGTTTTGAACCGTTAACTATTTTAATTTTATCTCACAAGGCAATTTTAAAACAAGTGACATAATTCTGTATTTCTTTTGTGCATGACTAATGGCCGTTTCAATCTAAGGAGTCAGCAGGCATTTCAGTGATTTTATTATAATTCTGTGTTGCATTTAGCATTTTATGTGACTAATGGCACTCTATAACTATTTTTATACTTGATGGATTGTTATCCTTGAAGGGTTGTTTTCAGATGAAGTGTGTATTACAGAAACCTGCAGGTTTGCAAGTAAAGGGAAATAATTTCACTTTTTAAATGTTTCCGTTTAAATTGCGTAACTTGTCAAATTTTCAAGTAGGATGTATTGTTGATATTTATGATATTTTGTAATTGCAATAGGGCACATCAGATACATCTGAAGTTATAATTGTTTTAAGAATAATTTGAAAATGATGTAGCTGTAATGTACATGCAGTCCAGTCTTATTTTGGATCTCTATGAAAGTACAGGAAGGCCTATTGCACTAACCCATGTATCAACTTCAGGGTTGGCATTGGCGTTGTTGTCGGGGTTTACAAAAAGATTAAAATTTTACATCAAAGTTTTTAAGACCTTACATTTTCTAAATCCTCAGATGGATTTAGTTTATATTTGGTATGATTACAGATATTGGTCCAAAATTTTATCTGGCACTACCCTATCCCTGCTTGTGATCTATATCTTGTTTGTTATTTTCTCAACAAAACGTGAGCTCTGTCATGTGAAAAGAGCCACTAGAGCACATATGCACGGTAAAAGTTCAGATGAGCACGCCCATCCCTAGTACAGACAGTTCACATGAAATTTCAAATCTTATTTCCTAGGAAAACATAGTAGGATGTCATCTCTGCTGTAGTGACTGTCACTTTAAAGGTTAATTGTTTGTGAGAATAAATCCTAACCCCTACCTTACCTGCAAGGAAAGAAATTTGAAAGAAGTACACCACCACCTCTTTATAACACTATTGTTGGAGTCCATAGCATAAACCGTGTTAGTTAAATAACCGTGTTTTATCCAAAGAAAAATGTATAGATTATATTGAAAAATGACCATTTATGGTCATTTTTCAATATAATCTATATATTTTTTGGGATCCATCTTTGAACCGTGTTATATCCAAAACCGTGTTATAACGAACCGTGTTATAAAGAGGTTGTAGTGTATCAAGCTTTGGTAAAATATACATTAAGACTCACAACTGCTGTTTTATACATTTACAGTTCTTTGAGTTGAAGATGTGTGATTTTGGGCCATACAGAATAAACTATACAAGAAATGGGAGATTTCTTCTTTTTGGAGGTGCAAAAGGTCATGTGGCAGCCATTGATTGGATGACAAAGAAGTTAATGTGTGAAATAAATGTTATGGAAACTCTCCATGATGTCAGGTAAAAGCTGAGTAGCATTATAACTTTTAAAGCGCCTTTCATAATTCTTTAAATTGTCTGCATAGCAGAGTTTGCATGAAATATCAAGCTTTAATTTCTTGGAAAACCAAAACATGGCTTAGAACATTGTTTGTTGCTTTTATGACCTCTCCCAATGGTAGTTTTTAATACCATATTCAACCTAATTACCGCACTGTGCGTTTAGATTTTTCAAAATTATTTAACAAACTTTTTGTAGTAAAATACCCACCTAATAAGGGCACACTTAAAAGAAAGATCAGCAGAGGACTTCATGAGGAGCATATTTAATGATGCTTATGCGATATTATTTTCTGATTTTCTTTATAAAAGCATATGTTGTGGGTACTCATTTGAATTGCCTCAGCTTGTTGAGGCAATTCAAATGAGTTCCCACAACATATGTTTTTATAAAGAAGTAGATAGAAGTACACTGACTGTAATCTAAAGACTGCTAAATTGCTTGACTGTGCACTTAATAGGAGCATGTGCAGTTATAAGGTAGAATACAGTACTGACCGTTCGAAAGCGGTGGCTCTGGTGGTTCTTTGCATGGCTTTGTGGCTGCGCCATGTGGGGCTTTTTTCATGATTTGTCCTGTTAGTTGTCTCACGTCAGATTTACTGGATACTGTCTAGCATTTTGATCACATGGTACTCGCTGGACTCTTACTGAGACGTATCCAGTATAATGTCATAACAGGTGAGAAATAAAAAAAAATATCAGTGCATTTTGGGGGAAGAAGACATTGATTTGGACTTCTGGTTGATGGCAGATACAATATATGATTGGAAAAACTCAAATTTTATATATTGTTTAGCACTTACCATGTACATCCAGAGACTACATGCAATTAAGACATATTAGAAAATCAGTGAACTACCTAAGTCATTATGATAGTGTGGTTGGTAGAGCATTGACTTTGTATGCATGAGATTGTGGTGGTGAGTTCATTTCCCTGTCAGTTTATACCATTGTGAGTAGCCAGGTTTATTTCTTGGTGAGCGAAATTCAAGCTTTCTCAGTGGTGAGCTTTATCTTAGCTCTAAATAAAAGTGCCTTTCTGTTGAATATTTTTCTTATTTCTCCACAAAAACATGTAATGATATTCATTATAATGGCCACAAGAGTACACATAACTTATGTTTTCAAATGGAGAAATGAGAAAAATATCTGTATATATTTAATTGAAAAAAGACATATTTAGATCTTAAACAGGTTATGGCATGAACATTTCACAGTGTAAGAAATCAAGGATTGAAATGGTAATAATGAATATATGTAAGGACATGTTAATCATAACAGTAAAATTTATATGTTGGCAGAAATAACCTAAACAAGTTTTTGTTTTGGTTTTTATTCACAAAAACCTTGAAAATTTCCTTCTTGTACAAGAGTTGCTCACCAATGTGTCTAAACAAATAAATGCTTATCCAAAAACATTTATGTCTGACAGATGCAAAACAGGTATTTTCTAAGCCATATTTGTCATTAAAAATATTGACAAAACTGCTTAACCAAACTGAATAAATTGGGATCAGGCTGGATTTTCTTACATTCTTTTACAAGAGTAAGACCTTTTGTGACTTCCTGTTTACATTCCTGTATACCAAACCCCTTTGTTCTTAAAGGAAATAATTTGCAGCAGCGACCCCATCCCCGACCCACCCCCACATCCCACCCACCGTGGGCAGCAATTCTTATCTTTTAGAGAAGACCATTTTCCAAAAGAAGACAAAAAATTTTGACAGTTACCACCCATGGAAATGTATCCATTTTCTTTAACTCTTAAAGCGCCAATCACAACTATTGTCGTCTGCTTTGTCTTCTGCTGGTTACTTTATAGTCACTTCTGCAAACAGTGTGGACCCAGATCAGACTGCTCCTTTAGGAGCAGTCTGATCTGGGTCCACACTGTTTGCCTGTATGCAAAAATAGGTTTGAAAAGTTTGCAAGAATATTCAGCAGACGGCATAAACAGACGATATTTTCAGATGCAGGTTTTCTTGGCGCTTTAAGGGTTAAGTTTATTTTTGATAAATATTTATAAGTATGAAGCAAAGGTACCAGATATTTAGTGTAATCAAGATATCTGATGGGATCATGCCCCGAGGTTATAAAACTTTTTTCATGCTCAACTCAGCTGAGCATGAAATTTTCTCTGCTAATAAATATGAAAATGCCAACAATAGTTGGCATTTTTAGCTCACCTGAGCAAAAGCTCAGGGTGAGCTATTGTCATCACCCTATGTCCGTCGTCCGTCGTCCCTCGTTCGTCGTCAACAATTTGTTTGTTAACACTCTAGAGGTCACAGTTTTGACCCAATCTTGATGAAACTTGCTCAGAATGTTTGCCTCTATGAAATCTAGGTCAAGTTCGATACTGGGTTACTTGGGGTCAAAAACTAGGTCACCAGGTCAAATCAAAGGAAAAACTTGTTAACACTCTACAGGTCATAGTTTTGACCCAATCTTGATGAAACTTGCTCAAAATGTTTGCCTCTATTAAATCTAGGTCAAGTTCAAAACTGGGTCACCTGGGGTCAAAAACTAGGTCACCGGGCCAGATCAGCAGAAAACCTTGTTAACACTCTAGCGGTCACATTTTTGAAGCAATCATTTAGAATCTTGCTCAATATATTTGTCTTGATGATTTCTAGGTCAAGTTCGAAACTGGGTCACCTGGGGTCAAAAACTAGGTCACCTGGCCAGATCAGCAGAAAACCTTGTTAACACTCTAGCAGTCACGTTTTTGAAGCAATCATCATGAATCTTGCTCAATATATTTGTCTTGATGATTTCTAGGTCAAGTTCGAAACTGGGTCACTTGGGGTCAAAAACTAGGTCACCGGGCCAGATCAGCAGAAAATCGTGTTAACACTCTAGCGGTCACATTTTTGAAGCAATTATCATGAATCTTGCTTATTATGTTTGTCTTGATGAATTCTAGGTCAAGTTCGAAACTGGGTCACTTGGAGTCAAAAACTAGGTCACCGGGCCAAATCAGCAGAAAACCTTGTTATCACTCTAGCGTCACATTTTTGAAGCAATAATCATGAATCTTGCTCAAAATGTTTGTCTTGATGATTTCTATGTCAGGTTTGAAACTGGGTCACGTGGTAAACTAGGTCACCAGGCCAAACCGGCAGAAAACCTTGTTAACACTCTAGCGGTCACATTTTTGAAGCAATTATCATGAATCTTGCTCAAAATGTTTGTCTTGGTGAGTTCTAGGATATGTTTGAAACTGGGTCACTTGGGGTCAAAAACTATGTCACCGGGCCAAATCAGCAGAAAACCTTGTTAACACTCTAGCGGTCACATTTTTGAAACAATCATCATGAATCTGGCTCAAAATGTTTGTCTTGATGATTTCTAGGTCAAGTTCGAAACTGGAACACCTGGGGTCAAAAACTAGGTCACCTGGCCAAATCAGCGTAAAATCTTGTTATCACTCTAGCGGTCACATTTTTCAAGCAATTATCATGAATCTTGCACAAAATGTTTGTCTTGATGAGTTCTAGGTTAAGTTCGAAACTGGGTCACTTGGTATCAGAAACTAGGTCACCAGGCGAAATCAGCAGAAAACTTTGTTATAATCATTTTGAACTTTGATCAGAATGTTTGCCTTGATCAGTTCTAGATCAGGCTCTCAAAGTGCTATGTTGCTCAGGTGAGCGTTACAGGGCCATCATGGCCCTCTTGTCATATTTATTAGTAGAGAAATTTTCATGCTCAGCTATGTTTAGCAAGAAAGAATTTACAATCATCAGTAATTTGAGATTTATTAGCAGGATAAATTTCATGCTCAGCTGAGTTGAGCATGAAAAAAGTTTTATAACCTCGGGGCCATGTGTGTTAAGTACAGTGAAGAGTTTAACCCTTGTCCTGCTGAACTCGGATATACCCTGCCTTTGCAAACAGTGTAGATCCAGATCAGTTGGCTTCTGAAGAAGCCAACTGATCTGGATCTGCACAGTTTGCCATGAAGTATGCAATTTATAGCAACAGTCCGGATCAAGTAATCTGATTGGCTGAAAATTAGAAGTGGGTGTGGCATCTTTATTTATTCAGCAGGACAAGGGTTAAGCTATTTTCTGTTTCTCCTCAGATGGTTGCATCAAGAGACCATGTATGCTGTAGCACAGAAACAATGGACCTACATTTACGACAATCAGGGAATAGAATTACATTGTCTGAAACTACTCGACCGAGTTCTAAGGATGGAATTTCTGCCTTATCACTTCCTTTTGGCAACAGCTGTAAGTATATTAACTCTTCAGTCCTGTCCCCTTTCTTCACAATTTCTTAATGTCATAATTCCAGTCCTACCATCGTTCCTGCTGCCCCTAAATATCTAAATAGGACAATTCTGTGCATATCTAATTAGTTCTGAATCTACCTGCATCAGTTTTGGCCAAAGTAGGTCCATGTGACTGTGTTTGTAAGGGATACACTGTTTTCACATTGTCTGACCAGGCATCCATTATGTTTTGGTTGTTGCGGGCCATATGTAATAAGCACTGCTTATTGATCTTTCTTTTTTGTTGGAGACAGACTGTAAGGAACTTAATGTTTGAAAACAGTGTCATTAACAGGTATATGATACTGTTGATTATTCCGTTGGTAAAGGGATAGTTTAATTGACAATTTAGGATAGTTTTGTGGTACTCATGTGGAGTAGTCTTGTTGAGGTGATTCCACTGAGAACAGTATATGTGTATAATTTAATGCAAAGATGAAAAAATGTTAACTCATTTTTATTAGCTCACCTGGAGCTTTGCTTCAGGTCAGCTTATGCATGGCATGGCCTGTTGTCTGTCATCCGTCCATTGTTAGCTTTTCCCATTTTCGACATCTCTTCCAGAATCGGAAGTCGGATTGAGCTGAAACTTAGTTGGGGGCATTGTGGCAACATAGAGATTCAGAAATCAATCCTTTGCGATTTTCAAGCTGGCCGCCACGGTACCATCTTGAAATTCTTCAAACAACATCTCTTCCCAAACCGTAAGTTGGATTGGTGGGAAGCATTGGGGCCACATGGAAATTTAGAAATGCTAAAATCGTTTCCTACTGATATCCAAGATGGCTGCCATGTTGGATTGACCTGAAACTTGATTGGAGGCATTGGAGCAACATAGACATTCAGAATTTTTAAAATTGTTCCGTTCCAATATCCAAGATGGCTGCCACTGTGGCCATCTTGAAAATCTTCAAACTACATCTGCTCCGGAACCCTGTCAGATTGAGCCCATTATGGTGACATGGTGTCTGGGAAGGACTGCGGTTTGTGATTGTGGCACTCTCTGGACTTTTCTCTTACCTTTTTTTAGAACTGCTGAATTTGTTTGGTTCCAATATTCAAGATGGCGACCATGGTGGCCATCTTGAAAGGACATCTGCTCCTGAACGGGAAGTCGGATTAACCTGAAACTTGGTGGGAGGTATTGGGGAGACATGGTGATTCAGAACTGCTAAAATCGTTCCATTTTGATATCAAAGACGGCTATCTTGAAATTCTTCTAACAACATCTCCCAAACTGTAAGTCAGTTTGAGCTGAAACTTGATGGGAGGCATTGGAGCAACATGTAGATTCAGAACTGTTAAAAAATCAGTCACGTTCTGATATCCAAGATGGCCACCATGGGCCATCTTGAAAATCTTCAGATGACATGTGTTTCCGAAGGGTAAGTAGGATTTCGCCAAAACCTGATGGGAGACATTGGGGAGACATGGAGATTCAGAATTGCTAAAATTGTCTGTTCCAATATCTAAGAAGGCCGCCACGGTGGCTATCTTGAAATTCTTCAAATGACATCTGCTAAACCATAAGTTTGATGGAGCTGAAACTTGATGGGAGGCATCAGAGCAACATTGAGATTCACAATCGCTAAAGGTGATCTGTTCCAATATCCAAGATAGCCACTAAGGCTGCCATCTTAAAAATCTTCAAACCACATCTGCTCCCAAACCGTAAATTAGATGAGCAGAAGCTTGGTGGAAGGCAACGTGGGCAACATGGAGATTTAGAATTGCTAAAATGGTTCTGTTCTGATGTCCGAGTGGCCACCATGGCAGCCATCTTGAAAATCTTCAAATCACATCTGCTCCCGAAGTGTAAGTTGGATTGAGCTTAAACTTGATGGGAGCCATTTGGATGTTATGGAGATTCAGGATTGCTAAAATCGTTCTGTTCCAGTATCCAAGATGGCTGCCATTGAAATTCTTCAAATCACATTTCCTCCCAAATGTAAGTCAGGTTGAGCCGAAACTTGATGGGAGGCATCGGGGCTACCATCTTGAAAATCTTCAAACCACATCTGCTCCCAAACGGTAAGTCAGATGAAGCAGAAGCTTGGTAGAAGGCATCAGGGCAACATAGAGATTTAGAATTGCTAAAATCATTCATTTCCAATATCCAAGATGGCTACCATTGTGGCACTTTTGAAACTCTTCAAACAACATCAGATTCTGGATTGCTAAAGACAATCTGATCAGATAGCCGAGGCCACCAAGGCACTATGAAATTTCATGATCAGCCTAATCCAGGTGAGCGATTTCTGGCCCACTTGGGCCTCTAGTTTGTAGCTACATGTATGTTATTCTCTGTATATGATTTCCAGGACTTGACAAGGGATATGAAACAAATATTAAGCTGTATTTTGTGGAAAAATAGAATTTTGAAATTTTGAAACATGCTGCGCTGGTAATGAAATTCAGCCTGCTAAAAGGTTGCAACATTTGGAGGTTTTTCATTTTTCTGTATCTGTTTCTAGAGTGCTACTGGTTACCTGTCTTATATAGATGTGTCAGTAGGTGAGAAAGTTGCTGGATACAATACCTGGATGGGTAGATTGGATGTGATGTGTCAGAACCCAAGTAATGCAATTATACACCTAGGTCATTCGGGAGGTAAGTTCTCAGAATGTTACTGTTTACCTGTCCTATATAAATGTATCAGTAGGTGAGAAAGTTGCTGGATACATACCCGGATGGGTAGATTGGATGTGATGTGTCAGTACCCAAGTAATGCTATTACCGTATTATACCTGAGTATTGGGAAATAATAATTAAATCTCTAGCTGTCCCAATACTTAGGACCACAAAAGTTAAATATTTTGATAGCTGTCCCAATACTTAGGACCACAAAAGTTAAATATTTTGATAGCTGTCCCAATACTTAGGTCCCGCAGCTGAAAATGGCACCGATTATAAATGAAAATGAAAATGTATCATGTTTGTGTTCACAGTTTGGCATATTTCCTGTTGTCTCATAAATTTTACCTATTGTTATTATTGAATAAACAGAATACCACTCATTGTTTTGTTTTGATTTATAATCCCATTCTTTATTTATCAGGGCCCAGTTGTTCAAAGCGTCGTTAGCTTAACAAGCTCGTTAAGGGTCATTTTGTTAACTGTTTTAGTGGATTCAATATACAATATTCTGATATTTTTTGCTGAAAAAATGTGAGTAGCTTTTGCACTGCAAAAGCTACTCACATTTTTTAAGCAAAAAATTTCAGCATAATTGTGTATCACTCGATGTAAATAACGAATTGTTAACTAATGACGTCGTTAGCTTTGAACAACTGGGCCCAGTTTTAAAAGCATCACGGTGAAAAAAATAATCACATACTGCTTTCCTGCTTTGTTGGTTATTTGCACAGAACCAATACTGCCAATGCAGGTTCTAATCAAAGCACTGATAGCACTGGTGCGTTGGTTGTAGCATAGGCTGGTCCTGAATGGGGATTTAAAGTGTTTCATTTAACTCCTAACTTCCAGTAATTTAAACAAACAGTGCAGACCCTGATCAGATGCTGCATTCTGTGATGTCTGATCTGGGTCTGCACTGCTTGCCAATGTCCCAGTTCAGGTTTTACAGATAAACCTCTATCAACAGCACTCTGATGTCACAGCAACAAGAACAGTATGGCCATAAATAACTGTTACCTGGATTATGTTCAAACGCAGTTTGCTTGTACTGGTCAGTGATAATAATTTTTGCATTTGTATATTGTTGCTCAAATGTAGACAATCGACCCAAAAATACCAAATGGTGCATGGTCATTAATCGTTGTGAGTAAGTGAGTATGTTGGACTAATCACTGCAATATCTTAATTACTGCCCTTTCAATTGAAAATATCCAAAACATTTTGGGATCAAGAAATATTTTATTTTAATCAGACATTTTAATTTTATGCTTCTTATAGGTAAGGACAGAATTATTGCTAAAGGAGATTGGACACGCAAGCACCTGTGTGTATACTCCATTAAGCAGTGGCAGTTTTTACCAACAATACTATCTCAGTAAAACACAAGAACCCTCAAACTGTTTGAATATCTTCTCCATTTGTGTCTTTCACTATGACATGCAGCTGACTATAAATCAAAATCAAATTATCAGGTTTAAAACAAAACCCGTTTGAAGCTACTGTAACCAGACCAAACTACTGAAGGAATAGTTTTAGCGGGGTGTGAACTGTTTACCATTCAGCCTGTATTTTAACTCTTTGCATGCTGAGTAATTTTGCATGCTTTTTTGTCGTCTGTGGATTTTTTTTAAGTCAACTTTTTCAAAAAAAATCTTTAAGGAATACCATCAGAGTGTCAAATAGTTTTGATCCAGACCAGGCCCGACATTTTGTCAGGCCCAATCTGGGTCCAAACTGTTTGCAAAGGTTATCAGTAGACAACAAAAGTCATCACTAGCAGGGAAGAGTTAATACACACATCACCTAGTTGTTAAATGGACTTGCATATTATTGGATAAGTATCTTGCAGAGTTGTGATGTCTAGATATTTAGGGGACTATGGGCTACACCTTGCAGAATTTTATCTTCATACAGACAATCATGACTCAGATCAGCCAGTGTATTTGTGCAGTTAGATTAACAAAATAGCTTGGACAGTCTGGGAACAGTATTTGCTGCTTACCTACAGAGATTGGGTAAATTTCCTAAAAATCTGAACACCAAATGGTATGACAAAATGGCATATGCAAACAGTGTAGACCCAGATTAGGAGTAGTCTGATCAGGGTCTACTCTGTTTACCATTCCACTAAGTATTTTAAGAAACAACTGCATAAAAAGCAGTATTTTGGTAAAACGGTATGGAATGAAGTGTTAAAAAATTTATTTTTAGGACTACAGATTATTCAGGCAAAACCATTTGATTGTTCTTTGTGAAGCTTGTATTATAAGGTAATTTTTCTTGCAGCTTCACTTGTAATATATTTATTACAGGTACGGTGTCTTTGTGGAGTCCAACAGTCAAGGAACCATTGGTTAAAATGTTATGTCATCCGTCAGGAGTGAGGTCTGTGGCAGTTGATAAATCAGGCCAGTAAGTACATGTAGAATTTATTTGTGTCATACAAAATCTGTGACTTGCTGCATATTTAAACAGCGACGGTCAAGATCAGCTTGTGCCTCCATGCACTCTAATCGAGGCCTTCACATCAATACTTTCTGGTTGGAAAATGAATTTTGTCTGTAGATGGTTGAAACTGTTACACAAGTACGATAAGGAGTTCAAATATCTAATTACCACACAGTGTGCTTTTTCAAAATTATTGGGAATGCCTTTTAGTAAAATATGCACTTTATAAGGGCACACTTTAAAGAAAGATTAGCAGAGGACTACATGAGAGGATTGTTCATGATGCTTATGCAATATTCTTTTCTGATTGTCTTTATAACAGCATACATTGTGGGTACTCATTTGCATTGCCTTGACTTGTTGAGGCAATTCAAGTGAGTACCTACAACATATACTTTTAAAAAGCAGTA
This sequence comes from Anodontia alba, assembly GCA_964016985.1. NCBI lineage: Eukaryota > Metazoa > Mollusca > Bivalvia > Lucinida > Lucinidae > Anodontia > Anodontia alba. Next base: position 39,353,807 of record OZ024821.1, on the reverse strand, counting down.
CATGTAGATACAAATACATGGGCTGTAAGCTGAAGACTATGAAATTGCTTGACTGTTAAATACTGTATTTCGGGTAATTACAGTCTATAGGACTTGAACCATTTTTACAATTGCAACAAATAAATATGACAAATATTTGCACTTTGTACATCAGAGCTCCAGATGGGAGGTGTCCAGATTGATATTTTTCCTATATCTCCACAAAAATTGTATCTTTATTCATCAGTCTTTCATTGAGAAATGAGCCAGCACACGACAAAACCTACAATTATACTTGTGCGACCAGCAAAAACTCAGATCAGCCTGCACATCCACACAATCTGATCAGATTCTTTGCTGATCGCATATGCCTTCTACAGCCTACAGACTATCCAAAGAGAGATATACGAGAACTCTTGCCATACTGGGTGGATGTACAGGCTTATCTGAGTCTTTGCTGGTCACACAGGTCTTATTGTAGGTTTTGATATTCGCTGGCTCATGTTTTTTTCATTGAGCAATAAGAAAAGTATCAATATGGTTTGGTTGAAATAGAAAAACAATACCTTATGTAGAGCTACAAGTTTCTTCTTTGCTTCGCTCTTTATGAAGTAGGTGGCAAATGAGAAATATTTTTCATATCCATATTAGATACTATGGATGAAGTGTTGTGGGTACCCATTAGAAGTGCCTCACCAAGTGAGTACCCACAACATATGTTTTTATGGAGAAATAAGAAAAAAATATCCCAGAATTATCACCAAATACTCCTCCTTAACAATTCCACTGAATAAACAGCAACAAGTGATTCTTTAGTGGACAACAAAAGCCCTAATCAGACTGCTCAGATGCAAGTCTAATCAGGGCCTGTGCTGTCCACATCTGCCCATAACAACCTTTTTTTTCATGGATGGACCAATGTAAAGCCAGCTCAGCAATGTTTCTCTATATTTTCAGTTACATGGCAACATCAGGTATTGACCGTACATTAAAGATCTGGGATTTACGAACATACAAGGCAATGCAAACCTACAAGCTGGGAGCCTGTGCTGGTCAGCTGGCCTTCAGTCAGACTGGATTACTTGCTGCGGGAGTTGGTAACATAGTACAGGTAAGAGTATTTCATTTTATGGAAAGTTTGTGGCTCTTGTTGTATTTTTATATTGTATAGATTGAAACTTAAGGATGTTATAGCATCATCAGAGTGTAGTCATCATCATCATCATCATCATCATTTTTCCTAAATGACAGAACTGTTGTTGATGATATGTCTCCTAAAGTTGAAAAAACCGGGCCCAGTTGTTCAAAACTAACAATGTCGTAAGTTAACCTATTGTTAAAACTTTGATCATTAAATATGGCATATACGCAAATATTTTTGCTGAAAAAATGTGAGTAGCTTGTAGCTACTCACATTTTTTCAGCAAAATTACCTGTGAACTAGATACTGTACTAACTAGAACAGATAACATTTTGACCACTAACAAGCTTGTTAAGCTAACGATGCTTTGAACAACTGGGCTGAGGCGTCTATTCTACTTCTTTTAACGAAAAAAACATACAAAAACAATAACAGCACTCACACACCAACACTTTCCCGCTGAAACAGCTCCATGCCTGCCTTCCACACATGCCCCCCCCCCCCCCCATCCCCCCATCCCCACCCCATTGTCATTGCCATTGTTATTGGCATTGTCAATAATATTCCAGTCATGTCCAGCCATCTCCCAGAGATATAAGTGAGCTTGGTTTATTTAGCTTCACTACAGCTGGTCTTAGTGCCATACAATGTCTCCCATACTTCACTACATGTACGAGGGATGTTCGAAATGAATTGCTTATTGTCCTCTAGCTCGATATCCACGTGGGGCACGATAAAAACCAATACATACCTGTATAGGGCTATTCAATATCTACACAATGGTGTATAAATGTACTTGTTAGACTAAGTGTAAGACATAAAATTTGCCATTTGAATACATGCAGTCATTGACCACTGCAGTAAAAATGGTTGGTAGAAGCGTTGACAAAAAAGATGAAATACGGGCTTACATCAAAGCTCGCTCAACACTTGGTTGTTCTTTGAAGAAGCTGATGACTGAAATTTCTACTGCTTTTGGACTGTCTTGTGTGTCTTATGACACAGTTAGGCGGTGGAAAAAGAAATTTGAGTCTGGTGTAGAGTCCATAAAAAATGCACCGAAATCAGGTAGACCAAAATCTGCATCTCGTAAAGAAATCGTTTCCAAAATAAAGGAAATCATTGAAGGAGATGCCAGATTTACAGTTCGTGATATTGCACGAAAGGTAGGCATATCACTATCAACGGTTCACCTTATTTTGAAGAAGCATTTGAAAGTCAGAAAGATTTCTGCTAGATGGGTGCCATAGCTGTTGACTGACGAGCAAAAGAGGCAACGGGTTAAAGTGGCCAAAAAGCTTCTTCAAATGTTTCCAAAATATGACAAAAAGCAGTTTGCCAATGTCGTCACAGGTGATGAAACCTGGGTCCATTATTTTGAGCCTGTCAGAAAGGTTAGCAATAAGATCTGGGCCACTAAACACAGCAAACGCCCAATAATTGCCAAACGTTCTTTGAATACAAAGAAGGTTTTGTATGCAATCTTCTTCTCTGGTGAAGGAGTCGCAATAAAAATGCCAGTGAAAAAGGGCAAAAGCATCACCGGAAAGTACTACAAAGACGTAGTACTGAAGAAACTGAAAAAGTATTATCAGAAACGACGCCCTGCCACTGGTTTTAAACATGTCCCTCTTCTACATGACAATGCCCCAGCTCATACCTCCGCAATAGTTACGGCGTTTTTGAAGAAAGAAAAAGTAACTGTTTTGCCTCCCCCCTCCCCCCCCCCCCCCCCCCCCCCCCGTATTCCTCAGACCTTGCCCCATGTGATTTTTTTTTGTTTCCGAAATGGAAAGCATTCCTTGCTGGGCGGAAATACCAGTCCTGACAGGCACTTGGATCTGTCATTCATCAGTACCTTATTACTGCGCCCAAATCAGCGTACCGTGATGCCTTCAAGAAGTGGATACATCGGCTGAAACTTTGCATTTCTAGCCACAGGGAGTACTTCGAGGGCATGAAATGAGTACTTTTGGGCTAACTTGAAATTTGAAGTCTCCAGATAGAAATAAGCAATTCATTTCGAACATCCCTCGTATAATGTAGGTTGCATTTTCAGGTCCTGTGTGATCATTGAGCCCATTTCGGAATTTCTGAAATTCATGTGAGGGTCACTGAGGCCTACTTAGATGAAACCAACTACAGTGAAACTGTTAAGCAGCCACCCAGGGGAATGCCCTTTTTGGCTGCTTAAGGGAGGTGGCTGCTCAGCAGAGGTACTCACTCACTTTTGAGAAAGCTGGAGGACTGACGGTGAAAAACACACTGTGATTTTGATAGATCCTTCAGCATAATGCTATTTATCTATATTTGTCTGTATATTTGAACTATTGATTCAAGTAATCCATTATTGCTGGTTCTGATTTCAATGGTTGAACTACTGATTCAAGTAATCCACTATTGCTTGTTCCGATTTCAGTGGTTGAACTATTGATTCAAGTAATCCACTATTGCTAGTTCTGATTTCAGGTGTACAAGGATTGTTGTCGCCAAACTGTTACAAAGCCATATATGGTCCATAACTTCACCTCGAGTGTAAACAGCATGCAGTTTTGTCCTTATGAAGATGTTTTAGGCGTGGGACATGGAAATGGTTTCTCTAGTCTTGTTATTCCAGGTAAGTCCATAAGTTAAGGTGAGTGGATGGGCCTTATGCTTTTATCACCATTTTATCCTTTTAGTAATCACTGAAGCCTTGGTAATAATTTTACTTGTCTGTCTGAGAATGACTCTTACCACGTTATACTTTATTGTATATATTTGGTCAGACAGGCCTGAACAAACTGTAGACTCTGATGAGACACTGCAAACGTGGTGTCTCATCAGGGTCTACACTATTTGCCACTCATCCAGCTGTTTTTAGACACAACAGTGGGTAGTAATTTGTACTTGTTCAAATTTTAGATAAAGTATGGTAAGGAGTTGAGGTGTCTGAATACTAAGGGTAAATACGGTAAAGTAACAGCCATCAAATGATCTATTATTAGCAAATCTGTAATGATAATCATTTTTGTGGAATTTATCGATTTGGTATAAAGATATATACCAAATCTCAAAGGCTTAGGTCTTTTAGTTTTTTCTCCCAATATGAGTCTATGTAAAACAAATAAGACTCGGGCTAGGGCCATTTTTTTTTTACCCAGGGCTATAATTTGAAGAATATTAGAAGAGGTCCATTAGATGGTTACATACCAAATATCAAAGGCCTGGGCCTTCTAGTTTCAGAGAAAATGTTCTAATGTTTTTCCCTATATGAGTCTATGTAAAACAAGTGACTCCTAGGGTGGGACCATTTTTGACCCTAGGGCTATAATTTGAACAATCTTGGGAGAGGTCCATAAGATAAAGCTACATACCAACAATCAAAGACCTGGGCCTTCTAGTTTCAGACAAGAAGATTTTTAAAGTTTTGCCTATAGGAGTCTATGTAAAACTAGAAATGTGTCAATATGAAACAGATGTTTCTACTCAGGGGCCATCCTCACTCGGAAACAAGGATTTTGCAAAAAATGAAGTTGAAAAAGGCCATATCTCCCAAAATAATAATTGGCAGATTTTACCCTAAACTGAACTAGACCTGTACTTTATGATTATGTACCTATATTCATAAAATATGAATCCAATACATTAATCTTTTCAAAAGATATCAAACGGAAACCATTTTTCGTACATGTATGGACAGACATACGTGCGTACATACATACATACCTGTAAACTGGCTTAGTATATGGACCATTCCAAGCAAACAGGCATCTCGGTATATGTTAAGTCTATAATTTTTTTTGCATATATTTGAACAGAGCACAAGATAAAAGGGGTTTCCAGGTGAATATATTTCTTATTTAACCACAGATATTGTGGGTACTCATTAGAAATACCACATACAATCGAACCTCAATAACTCGAACATCTTTGGGACCTTGTAAATTTGTTATAGACATGAATAGTTTGAGCCACTGAGGGTTAATCATAACTCCAGCTCAGGAGGCAAATGGATATAATTAAGGGATGTCTTTTCAGTTTCCATGTATATTGTGTGAACTCATTAGAATTGCCTCAATGAGGCAATTCTAATGAGTACACACAACATACATTTCATCATAAAATACAAAAATTTCCCCAAAATATTGTTAAATATTTGCTTTCTTTGGCTATCAAGAGAATTTCCTAAGAGACTCAAAACGAGTCCGAATTAGCCATGGTAAACGAGCCCTCAGTGTTCGAGACATTGAGGTTTTACTGTTTGTTGTGAGTACTCATTGAAAATACCTCAGTAGAAATACCTGTATGAGACACTTCTAATGAAAAGTAGTATAGAAATAGCCACAATCACAACCTACCAAAAGGAAGAGCAAACAAACCATGACAGACATCACACAAGCCACAGACTAACAAAGGAATCATCTTCCCGGACAAGGTGACCTCAATGCTAGACAAGATTCACTAGATCCAACAATAAAACAACAGTACAAAACATAAAAAAAAAAGCGAGCAGACACAAGGCCATACAAAGAACAAGCAACACCAGACCCACCACCTTAGAACAGTCAGTAGTAAAAACTACTGGGGAGGGTGTGCTGGAGGCGAGCTAACATCGATTTGCTGGCACCAAAATTTCACCCTAGGTTCAGATGCTATGAAAATACAGACAACCCTCTTAATACCGGCACTCGAACAACAAAATTTGTTACAATGACAATTTGACTGTCATGAAACCTTCGCTTAAGAGGTAACAATTAGTCATAATTTATGCAAGAATATTGTAATACTTTAAAGAAACATGTTTTGAATATTTGTTAGAATTGCCTCAGTGAGGCAATTCTAACAAATATCCAAAATATATATTCTATGAGAAAATAAGAACAAAGCAAGACCTTTCTTACATATCAATCTGCTTATTAAGTATTCTGTGCAACATCAAATTCATTTTAATGGCAACATCTTTGGGAACATTGCTGTCATTGTAACGAGGGTTTACTGTACAAAATGATTGTTAGGCTTGCATAGAGTACCCACAGCATATAATTTTGAAGAGAAAAAAGAAAACATTTATTTTTGTCCCCCGCCTTTTCGAAGAAAAGCGGAGGGACAGTTTTCGGCTTTCCGTGGTTTGTGGCACGTGGTGCGTGGTTCCGAATTTTTAGTAGGTACCTTGTCCCCTTAACTCTTCCCACAGTTTTTGTCCGATCCTTTTGAAACTTAATAGGGGCTTTTAAGATGGTCTGAAGATATGCATGTGGTTTTTCAGAATCCTGAAATTATTTTTTATCACTTTTTATACATTTTGAACTTAGACATTTTTTGAGTTCTAATATGACAGAAGTGTATAGGGAGTAGGTACCTTGTCCCCTTAACTCCTCCCACAGTTTTTGGCCGATCCTTTTGAAACTTTACATGGGCTTTAAGGATGGCCTGAAGATATGCATGTGGATTTTTCAGAATCCTGAAATAATTTTTTATCACTTTTTCCATATTTTTAACTTAAGACATTTTTTGAGTTCTAATATTACAGAAGTGTATAGGGAGTAGGTACCTTGTCCCCTTAACTCCTCCCAGTTTTTGGCCGATCGTTTTGAAACTTTACATGGGCTTTCAGGATAGCCTTAAGATATGCATGTGTTTTTTTCAGAATCCTGAAATAATTTTTTATCACTTTTTCCGCATTTTTAACTTAGACATTTTTTGAGTTCTAATACTACAGAAGCGTATAGGGAGTAGGTACCTTGTCCCCTTAACTCCTCCCACAGTTTTTGGCCGATCGTTTTGAAACTTTACAGGTGCTTTAAGGATGGTCTGAAGATATGCATGTGGATTTTTCAGAATCCTGAAATAATTTTTTATCACTTTTTCCCCAATTTTTAACTGAGACATTTTTTTAGTTCTAATATTACAGAAGTCTATAGGGAGTAGGTACATTGTCCCCTTAACTCCTCCCAGTTTTTGGCCAATCCTTTTGAAACTTTACATGGGCTTTTTGGGATGGCCTGAAGATATGCATGTGGTTTTTTATCACTTTTTCCGCATTTTTAACTTAGACACCTTTTTAGTTCTAATACTACAGAAGCATATAGGGAGTAGGTACCTTGTCCCCTTAACTCCTCCCCCAGTTTTAGCCGATCCTTTTGAAACTTTACAGGTGCTTTAAGGATGGTCTGAAGATATGCATGTGTTTTCTTCAGAATCCTGAAATTATTTTTTATCACTGGTTTCCTGCTTAAATACTTAGGTAAGTGATACAGGACCAATGGTCCTCTGGTTAACTTACCCAATTTTTAACAGCTCAAATAAAAATAAGGCGGGGGACATAAATTCCCCTATGGAATTTGATTGTTTGGTTTAAAAAATGCTATATCTAGAGATAGGCTTGAACCTGGTTTTATGCTTCTGCTGACAGCTTCGTGTGCTGCTTTTATGCTTCCTCTGACAGCTTCAATTTTCTTCTTTTTAAGGTGCTGGTGAAGCAAACTTTGATGCATTGGAAGCTAATCCTTACCAGACAAAGAAACAGCGACGGGAGGCTGAGGTGAAAATGTTGCTGGACAAGATCCCAGCAGACATGATTAACATTGACACAGGAATTATTGGCAGAGTAGATGAAAAGACATTGGAAGAGAAGATGGAAGAAAGGAGAAAAAATTTGGTAAATTATTTCATGTTTGTCTTATACATTTAGAATATTGATGGCAAAGTTGATAACGGCTGAGTAATGTTTTTGTAGCTCACCTGAGATTTGGCTCAGTGGAGAACTTTATAGGCAGGCTTCTGTTGTCTGTCTGTCTGTTGTCTGTCAACATTTTCAAATGTCTTCTCTGAAATCACTGCAGATGCAGTGTGGATGCTGTCAACTAAATGAATAAATGAAGCTACATGAGTATCAAAGGTCAAGATCATTCCACGATCTTGGCCCAAGGTCACTCTGATATCAAAATTAAGATTCCTTTTTCCCAGAAAAAGGCTTGGCTATTTGAAACCAAATTTCATATGAAAGCTTTTTGGATCAAGGAAATGAAACGTTTGGTCACATCACCAAGATGGCTGCCATGTCCATATATGGTAAAAACTCTTCAAAAATTCTTCTTTCTTACAAACATAACATTTTTGCATTCAAGGTCAGTCAGTGAAAATAATTTTTGTCACTGTCCTATCAGATCCAATAGGATCCTGTGTTAACCCGTTGTATACTGAATAGACTCTCCCACACTATACATGTATATTGGAAGAGTCCAATTTCAATTTTAGGTACGTCCGGCTATGAGATTTACATATTCCTAGAAAAAAAAGGCTAAACTATTTGCAAACAGTGGAGACCCTGATCAGACGCTGCATTCTGCGGCATCTGATCTGGGTCTCCCGACTGCAATGGGTCAACTATGTAAACTTGACCAAAACAGTGTTTACAAATGGGAGATGAATCATTGAGTTGGGGTTTAACGACACGTCAACCCTTGTGGGTCATTTTGTGTCGTCTCCCAGAGAAAGGGGGAAGAGAAATAGATAAGATAGTAGAGGAGATGAAGGAGAGGGACAGGGGAGAAAGGAAAATGAATGAAAGTGAAGAAACAGGAGAAATAAAAACCTCCCCCCCCCCCACCCCTCCCCCCCCCCCTCTACACTCACTTACCTGCTACAAGGATAGCAGGCCTGATAAATTGAAATAATCAAATCTCTTCTTGTTTTTTTTATTGTGATCATCCTCTGTCCATCGTCTGTCGTCAACAATTAATTTGTTAACACTCTAGAGGTCACAGTTTTGACCCAATCTTGATGAAACTTGCTCAGAATTTTTGCCTGTATGAAATCTAGGTCAAGTTCGATACTGAGTCACTCGGGGCCAAAAACTAGGTCACCTAATCAAATCAAAGGAAAACTTGTTGACACTCTAGAGGTCACAGTTTTGACCCAATCTTGATGAAACTTGCTCAGAATGTTTGCCTCTATGAAATCTAGGTCAGGTTTGATACTGGGTCACTTGGGGTCAAAAACTAGGTCACCAGGTCAAATCAATGGAAAAGCTTGTTAACATTCTAGAGGTCACATTTTTGAAGTAATCTTCACGAATGTTACTCAAAATGTTTTTCTTGACGATTTCTAGGTCCAGTTCGAAACTGGGTCACTTCGGTTAAAAAACTAGGTCACCAGGCCAAATCAGCAGAAAACCTTGTCAACACTCTAGCGGTCACATTTTTAAAGCAATCGTCATGAATCTTGCTCAATATGGTTTCCTTGATAAGTTCTAGGTCAAGTTCAAAACTTGGTCATTTGGGGTCAAAAACTAGGTCATCTTGCCAAATCAGCAGAAAACCTTGTCAACACTCTAGCGGTCATATTTTTGAAGCAATCATTATGAGTCTTGCTCAAAATGTTTGTCTTGATGATTTCTAGGTCATTTGAAACTGGGTCACTTAGGGTCAAAAACTAGGTCACCAGGCCAAATCAAAGGAAAAACTTGTTAACACGCCAGAGGTCACATTTTTTTAAATAATCATCATAAATATTGCTCAAAATGTTTGTCTTGCTGATTTGTAGGTCTAGTTTAAAACTGGGTCACTTGATGTCAGAAACTAGGTCACCAGGCCAAATCAAAGGAAACCTCACATTTTTGAAGTGATCATCATGAATCTTGCTCAAAGTGTTGATGATTTCTAGATGAAGTTGGAACTGGGTCACTTATGACGTGTATTTCACAGTCCAGTGACTTTATTAAGTTTTTTTTTCCATTTGGGTCAGTTTCTCAGTAATTATTGGTCCTGCAGAGTGATATTTGGTACTTGTGAAGTGTTTGTGTTTAGGTCAGTTTCTCAGTAACTATTGCTCATACAGTCAGTGATACTTAGTACATGCATACATCTTAGCATGGCCTCTTGAGTGCAGTCATCCATATTTGACCTTGACCTCTATTTCACAGTCCATTAGACATGCTACATTGTCTTACATTGTTAATATAATCATAATGAATTTTAATCAGAATGTTTGCCTTGATCAGTTCTAGTTTATTTTGTATATAAACGGAAAACCAGTTTGTCATGTGACAGGCAATCATGTGGAGTCAGTTACTCTAACATAGTTCATTTGTTTGGCAAGACACACGTGAAAGCGTAAAATCTCTCAATAACAAAAAAAAAAAAATATGGCTTCTCTGATAAAGGCATCCCCAAAAGAAATTTTGAACATTAAAAGCATATATAGTTTTTCTTCACCTAATTTTGATTTTATTTTCAGTTTTTTAAACCTGAGAAGAAGGACTTTGAACCGAGGTATAAAATGAAAGGAAAATCAAAAACAGGGAAAAAAGAGCAGAGAAAGAAAGGAGTGATAGAGGAAGATAAACGTGCACAGATAAAAGAAAAAGTGAAGTTGAAACAACAGGAAGAAAGAGAAAAACAACAAAATGAGACACGTTCAGTGCCGTCAAGCAGTGTATTGGACAGATTCATTAAAAAGAAGAGTTAGGATAATATGTTTTGTATAGTGAATAAACTAAACAGAATAGCAGTTTTTGTTTTGTTTAACCCATATTAAAATTAGCTTGTGATTATAACACTGCTGCTGTCCTGCCAATACATTCTGAAACACATGCAGACAGTTGTATTGATCAGGTAAAGTGGAATTGCATACTACACATACATGCCTAAATTTGCACACGTTCTAAGTGTAGCTGCCTTCATTGAAAGCATTGCATGTTATAATGCTCTGCTAGATTAATACAGCTGAAAGTTTATCTGACACTGTGTGCTTCAATATGCCAGTAGATGTGCTGTTTTGCAAAGGAGTTGACATGACTGGCATAACTCCCCATTTAATGAGCCCGGTCAAACTGAACAAGTTATGCTGATGACAAAGCAATCGTGGAAGTAACTCTAAGATTAATGATCTGATCTGGCCAATTTTTGAACTTGTCCGAGATTTCAGCCATGTCCACTTTATCTGCAAGTTTCAGGATGACACTGTCAAAACTAAACAAGTTATGCTGATGACTAAGTCAAAGAGGCTTTTATCCTTGTCCACCTTATCTGCAAGTTTCAGGAAGATCCAATCAAAACTGAACAAGTTATGTTGATGACAAGCACTTTAGCAATGTAAGTCTATGGGATGGTTGTTATAGCAACCAAGGTTTTCACTGGATTTCCATGAAAAGCTTGTGTCATCAATCTCCCACCAGAGGCATGCTAAAGATGAGTTATGGGTTAGATCAGCCTGCAGGCTGCAGAGATATAACTGGTCAAAGATGCTGACAATTGAGGCTGCTATCCTGAAAGCTCCCCTGTAGCCCTAAAAATACAGTTAGCTAACTCCATAAAGAACCTGTGTATGAAATTTCAAGACCCTAGCATGCACCCTTCATCAAAAAGTTTGACAAATCAGCAGATAAATGGGTGAATGAATGAACAAAGTAAAAGTAATATGCCCCATAAACTTTTTCATTCTGAGGCAATAAGAGCGCCATGGAGCCTAAGTTGCTCTTCTGAGGATGAAAAAAAAAAAAGAACACACAACATTTCTGGCATAGGAAATTAGGAAGAAGGTAAAATATCTCCTATTTTAACCCTTCTCATGCTGAATAAATTAAGATGCCATGCCCACTTCTAATTTCCAGCCAATCAGATTACTTGATCCAGGTTTTTGATAGAAATTCACATATTTAATGACAAACAGTGCAGATCCAGATCAGTTGGCTTCTTCAGAAGCCAACTGATCTGGATCTACACTGTTTGCTAAGACGGGGATGACGTGTTTAGCAGGAGAAGGGTTAAGTAAAACCTTAAAACACACACATGCATGCAGGCATACACATGAGTACAAACATACAAGGGCCATGACGAACAGATTCTAAATAGAATGACCTTTGAGAGCTATGAACACACTCACGAAACTGAAAACAACTAAAGTGTCAAGTTTTCTGGGCCAGTCTAGATAGTTTCGGCCAATAAGGCCTCATCAGTGGCCTTCATATTGAGGCCTGCATATTTCAGACAGGTTGCAGATAAGCCCCTTTGTGGGTTTGAAAATTAAGTCATTCACTATACCCTATTCAACTGCTAAATCTGTCCAAATGTAGAACACTTCTTGTTGGATAGCAGTTACAGCAATGACATTGATCAGACTGCATAGATTTCACTGTTTGCTTTTGGGGAAAACTTTGGTTTCCCATGATAGGCTTTATTTGGAGTTTAAGGTCATTATAAATTAAAAATAACAGATCTTAGATTGCATATTTATTTTAATATCACAGATAATTCATAGTTCTAGGTAAGACTGGTACGCAGATAAATAAGTCTCAACATGAGAAAATGACCTGACATATGGCCCTGTGAAAACTCAAGTCAGCCTGCACATCCACAGTCTTATCAGTCTTTGTTCTCCCCATAAAGAAACTGCATTCTTGGCTATCTTAAATGTGTCCAGTGAAGATTCTGATCGGACTGCACAAATGGGTAAGCTCATCTGAATCTTAGTAGGGTGCATATGTCTGACGGTACATTTTCTTTCCATTTAATACTTGTCCTGCTGAATAAATTAAGATGCCACTCGCATTTCTAATTTTCAGCCAATCTGATTACTTGATCCAGATTGTTGATATAAATTCACATACTTAATGGCAAACAGTGCAGATCCAGATCAGTTGGCTTCTTCAGAAGTCAACTGATCTGGATCTACACTATTTGCAAAGGCAGGACCTATCCAGGTTCAGCAGGACTAGGGTTAATTATCCATGAAAATGTATATTGTGGTATTCACTGGCCTTGCCAAGGTTCATCTAATGAATACCTACAGTTTATGCTTCATAAATTGTGGAAAAATAGTCTTATCTAGAGCTATGGATATCTTAGTCCTTGTCTTTCTTTTTTCCTATTATTTCTTCCAAAATACTGTCTTTCAGCATTCCATCAGTCTCTTTAATTACTGCACCTGATAAATTGTTCTGGTAGATATCATTACTTTGTAACAGTGCAACACCACTATCATTAAATACTGGAGGCTGTAAACCCGATTGGTCAGAACTTCTGGCACTGATCACCTGACTTTTATTTTGAATTTGATTAGCTACAACTTTTGCCATCACTTCATCAACCTTTGAACTTTGGATGTGAAAAGCAGGAGCCACCCATGCACCACAAGGACATTTTTCTCCTGAAACAAGATTTATAGAAAAATAAAAAAAAAGAGTGCAAAATGATTAAATATATTGTCTGCAGATATTATTACCCAGCTCGCTAAATTTTAATTATAAGCTTCAAACTTGGACTACAGGGGCAGATCCAGGAGGATTTCTGAGAGGGGTTTGATTAATCGTATTACCTTACTTACTCTACGTATTTGGACAGACAGGCCATGCGCAAACAATGAAGATGCAGATCAGATGCCACAGAATGCGGCATCTGATCAGGGTCTACACTGTTTGCCACTCACCCAGCAATTATAATTGATGCTTAGCATGCTGGGTTATTTCAGCAGGCAGTTTTTTTAATTACTTTTCTTATTTTGTTTTCAGAAAACATGCTAAGGAGAAAATATGCATGATGTGTCAAAGTCTAATCTTTGAGAAAATAAGAAAAATATCAATTTGCTATCTGCTGAATTTGTCCAGAGAGTGGTAAAGGTTAAATCAACAACAGCACACATAAGGAGCCATCACAAATGATTATACCATTAAATATCATAAATGGTAACTGCAAGGAATTACAGTAATGATTACCCTATTAAAGAGTTTGAATGTTATATGAACGTTTAGCACTCCGGGTAAAATTTTCAGAAGGTAACATATTGCAATATATTTTCTTATTTTGCCCAGAAAACAGGATTTGACATTTCATCCAAACTGTCTCCATGAGACAATTTGCATGAAATGTCAATCCTATTTTCTGGGAAAAATAAGAAAAATATCGACAATTGTCATCTGCTGAATTAGCCCATAGATAGTTAAATACTAAAGAAAATGTGCATGATTTTGATAACTATAAACTCAGTCCACTATCAAGAGATGATAGGGCATATCATCAGAAGCTTAAATACAGTTTAAAGCCAATTAACCCTTAAAGTTCCAATCACAACTGCAGCAGAAATCTTGAAATATTTATCACTTTTAGAGAAGACAAGGCTTGTCATTTCAAGTGAATCATCTGCTAGTCCATGCAATAGTTTTTCACAGAAAATAAGGCTCCACATTTCATGTGAATCATTTGCCTAGTATTATAAGACTTGGCATTCCATGTGAGTTGTCTGTCTAGCAGATGATTCACATGAGAAGTCAAGCCTTATTTTCTCTGAAAAATAAGTTAAAAAGGTAGACTGTCATCTGCTACAATTTTGTTTGACACTTTATGGATTAACCCTGATCCTGCTGAACCCGGATATGCCCTGCCTTTGCAAACAATGTAGATCCAGATCAGTTGGCTTCTGTAGCAGCCAACTGATCTGGATCTGCACTTTTTATCATTAAGTATGTTAATTTGTATTAACAACCTGGATCAAGTAGTCTGATTGGCTGAAAATTAGAAGTGGGTGTGGCATCTCAAGTTATTCAGGGTTAAATTGAAACAACTGGTAGACTGCCTATACCCACCAAATCCACCTGGAAAAAAACCCATTATAGTCTGGAGACCCCTTAAAAGGTAATTGGCAAACAGTGCAGCCCCAGATCAGACTCCGCAGAACATGGCTATGATCAGTGAGGGTCTCCACTGTTTGCAAACAGTTCAACCATTTTTCTTTAAGGATATCTAAATCACATATAGCATGACATAACTAAAATCGAAATTGAACTGTTCCAATAGTGTGGGGGAGGTCATTCAGTCTCAATAGGTTAACAGCTTAGCATAGTACCACATAGCACCAGATAAGGCGCCCTTTTTAGCTCACATGAGCACGAAGTGCTCATGGTGAGCTATTGTGGTCAGTCAATGTCCGTCGTCCGTCGTGCGTAGTCCGTCGTGCGGCGTCAACACTTGCTTAAAAGCCTACTCCTCCTACACCCCTGGGCCAATTGACTCGATACTTGGTAGGAAGCATCAGGGTGACCTGTAGATCAAAAATAGCTAAAATCGTGTCGATCAGAAATCCAAGATGGCCGTCATGGTCGCCATCTTAAAAATCTATTTTTCGCTTCTTCTCCTGAACCGAAAAGCCAATTGATTCCAAACTTGCTAGGAAGCATCTGGGTGACTTGTAGATCAAAAATAGCTAAAATCGTGCCGATTGGAAATCTAAGATGGCCACCATGGCTGCCATCTTGAAAATCTATTTTTCGCTTCTTCTCCTGAACCGAAAGGCCAATTGACTCCAAACTTGCTAGGAAGCATCGGGGTAACTTGTAGATCAAAAATAGCTAAAATCGTGCCGATCGGAAATCCAAGGTGGCTGCCATCTTGAAAATCTATTTTTCGCCTCTTCTCCTGAACCGAAAGGCCAATTGCCTCCAAACTTGCTAGGAAGCATCAAGGTGACTTGTATATCAAAAATAGCGTAAATTGTGCCGAGTGGAAATCCAAGATGGCCACCATGGCAGCCATCTTGAAAATCTATTTTTTGCTTCTTTTCCTGAACCGTAAGGCCAGTCGACTCCAAACTTGCTAGGAAGCATTTGGGTTTGTAGATCAAAACTAGCTAAAATCATGCCTATTGGAAATCCAAGATGGCCGCCATATATAGCCATGGTGGCCATCTTGAAAATCTATTTTTCACTTCTTCTCCTGAACCCATAAGCCAATTGACTCCAAACATGGTAGGAAGCATTGGGGCAACTTGTAGATCAAAAATAGCTAAAATTGTTCCGATCGGAAATCCAAGATGGCAGCCATCTTGAAAATCTATTTTTTGCTTCTTCTCCTGAACCGAAAGGCCAACTGACTCCAAACTTGCTAGGAAGCATAGGTGTGACATGTATCACATCAAAAATAGCTAAAATTGTGCTGATCATAAACCCAAGATGGCTGCCATGCTGGCCATCTTGAAAATCTAATTTTTGCTTCTTCTCCTAACCCCAATGCCAGTTGACTCGAAACTTGGTAGGAAGCATTGGGGTGACTTGTAGATCAAAAGTAGCTCAAATCGTTCTAATCGGAAATCCAAGATGGCCGCCATGGTCGCCATCTTGAAAATCTATTTTTCTTTTCTTCTGAGCCGAAAGGCCTATTGACTCCAAACTTTGTAGGACGCATCAGAGCAACGTGTAGATCAAAAGTAGCTAAAATCATGCTGATTGGAAATCCAAGATGGCCGCCATGGTGGCCATCTTGAAAATTTTTTTTCGCTTCTTCTCCTAAACCCAAATGCCAATTGACTTGAAACTTGGTAGGAAGCATCGGGGTGACTTATAGATTGAAATTGGTTAAAATCGTTCCGATTGGAAATCCAAGATGGCTGCCATGGCAGTCATCTTGAAAATCTGTTTTTCACTTATTCTCCTGAACCAAAAGGCTTATTGACTTTAAACTAGGTAGGAAGCATCAGGGTGACCTGTAGATCAAAAATAGCTAAAATCATCCCTATCAGAAATCCAAGATGGCCACCATGACAGCCATCCTGAAAATCTATTTTTCGCTTTTCCTGAACTGAAAGGCCATTTGAATAGAAACTTGGTAGGAAGCATTTGGGTGACTTGTAGATCTAAAATAGCTTAAATTGTTTGATCGGAAATCCAAGATAGCCAAGTTCATTGAAAGTATCAAGGTGACTTGTAGATCAACAGTAGCTAAAATCATTCTGATTGGAAATCTAAGATGGCTGCCATCTTGTTTATGTTTATTATATTTCCCCGCTACTGTGCTGTTTACATGTATAAAATCATAATTCTTCAGGAACCAATTAGCCAATTGCCTCCAAATTTCACATTGATCCTACTGTTGAAATGTGATTGAGAGTTTGTTCAAATGATCATGCTCCATTGACTGTCATGCCATATATAATATTCTTCTTCAAAATTAAGAACTGCTTGAAGGTTGATCTTTTCATTAGCTGCGATGACAGGACTGGAAAAATGTTGCATAACATCTGCATATCTGCAGTGGCTATGTCACTCAGGTGAGCGACCCGTGGCCCGTGGGTCTCTTGTTGTTGTTTTTTAACCAAATACTACCCATAGCTTACGATAAGATGCTTGTTTCAATCTAAAAAAATTGATGTATTGATATCTTCCTTATTTCTCCACAAAAATATATGTTGTGCTACTCATTAGAAGCACCTGCATGAAGCACTTTTAATGAGTACCCACAATATTTTTTCATGGAGAAATAAGAAAATTATTTACCTGATACCCTCTCTTATCTGGACCTATGCTACTGATATTTACTGAGGTGCTTCTAATGAGTACCCACAACATGTTTTCATGCAGATTTATGAGAAATATTTATGTGGACAGCTTTGCTTAACTGGAGCTATGGTACCTTGAATCATTATTAGCTGGAGTGACAAAAACAATTTTTAACAAGTTACCAAAGCATTTATTTGGGAGATACTAAAAGTTTTCAGATTTCAAAATTAACAATTTCTGTGGCAACAAATCAAAACAACAGATCTGCATGAAAATAGGAACTTGATAGAGCATCAGCCAAGCACCATTAGTGCCACATTCAGTTTAATGTTTAGCATGCTAGTAAAAAATTGAGCAGACATTTTGAAATATATGTTTTCCCTATATTTACTAGAAAAATAGGCTGACATTTCATGCAGACTGTTTCCTTAGGATGTAAAGATCATATAGAAAAATGACCATAAATGTTTTTCTATATATTGATTGTGTTGGGGTTTAACGACACGTCAACCCTTGTGGGTCATTTTGTGTCGTCTCCCAGAGAAAGGGAGAAAAGAGATAGCAGAAGAAATGAAAGAGAGGGACAGGGAAGAAAGAGGAACAGGAATGAAAGTGAAGAAACAGAAGAAATAAAAACATCACCTCCCAACCCTTACCTGCTACAAGGATAGCAGGCCTTGCCCAACTGTAAGCCAATAACAGCTGGACGCCCCGGTGACATAAGATACATGACACCTTCACACCACCCGACCACCCCCGTTTTTCTATATAATCTATACATTTTTGTTAGAATACAATATTTTTGACCAATCTTTAAACCATGTTATATCAGAAACTAAGCTATTATGAAGTGTGTTATAAAAATATTTTCGTGTATTGAGAAAAATAAATACTGCTCTGTCTTGTGTTGTCATTTTCATTAAAACAGTAAAAAAGGCATCTTCTCTACTATATTTTAATATCCAAAATATTTGGACACCTTAACTCCTTAATTTACTTGTTCTTAAATTTGAACAAGCCATTTCTGCAATGGTCTCACGTGTCTAAAAACTGCTAGATGAGTGGCAAACAGATGCCACATTCTGTGACCTTTGGCCCCGAGGTTACAAAACTTTTTTCATGCTCAACTCAGCTGAGCATGACATTTTTACTGCTTATAAATCTCAAATTACTTACAACTGCAAATTCTTTCTTGCTCAATATAGCTGAGCATGAAAATTTCTCTGCAAATAAATATGAAAATGCCAACTATTGTTGGCATTTTCATATTTATTAGCAGAGAAAATTTCATGCTCATCTGAGTTTAGCATGAAAAAAGTTTTATAACCTCCTTGCCTGATCTGGCTCTACATTGTTTGGTCAGACCTATCTGTCAAAATACTTAGGGTGAATAAGATATACAAACAATAACATCAACATGACATCCTACAATGTTATGGCACAATTTATACTTACCATACCAAATAAAAGAGCCTAATTTGGCGTGACATTTTGGGCACAGAATCTGAAAAAAAAAATCAAATATAAAGAACTTCATCGAAGTTTTGTTGCACCTGCGTATTAAAATGTGAAAACAAGCACTAGAAGAGCAAAAGTTGTCATCCTTGTTTAGCTCAGTGAGATAAAACAATCAGTGAAGTCAAACTTGTGTCACACCTGCGTATTAAAATGTGAAAACAAGCTCTAGAAGAGTGAAAACTGTCATCTTTGTTTAGCTTAGTGAGATAAAACAATCAGTGAAGTCAAACTAACTGTAGAGTTATACATTTTGCAGACTTCATTTAGAGTGAATGCTAGAGTGGATGCTAAGGTAGACGTAAGTACACAAATGAACAAATGAATGGATGGAAACTTGCACACATAAGTCAACCATGCTAATGCAGGTGCGACAAAATAGCTTTGTATTATAGGGATCAAACATGTTTTTCAGACTGAAGGCCTCGGTTTTCAACACCTCCCACAGGACCTGGCGAATGTTAATGCATTGAAAAACCATGTTCGATCGCTATTATTGCATAAAACTGAAAACATTTGCTACATTTTTGTTTGTGTTGAGGTTTTACGGCCCAGTCAACCCAATGGGGTCATGTCGAGCGCGGTCAGTTTACTTAACCACACATTTACTGGGCAGGCTTAGTCCTCCAAGCGGTTAACCAGTATTGTGCACATTCTTTCGCCAGAAACTGTGTGCACAATACTGGTTAACCGCTTGGAGGACTAAGCCTGCCCAGTAAATGTGTGGTTAAGTAAACTGACCGCGCTACATTTTGTGTTATTTCTTGCACTATTTTGTTTCGCCTTTTCTCAGATGTCTCGTGAACGTAATTTCCACGGACTATGCTCAATCTAGGGCCGGGCAGTACACATCTCGTAACGGCAGTAAATCTGTGGCCCCGGTATCATCATATTGAAAGTTGCATAGCCGTGCATACACAGTGGGTGAATTGCCTTGTTAATACACACAGGCCTCCTAGCAAAACCTATAAAACCTATAATAACCTATAATTTTGTGTCAAACCTATAAAACCTTTATTTTGTTCATAAAACCTATAAAAAGCCTGTATTTTCATGAAAAAACCTATGTTTTTCACTTTTTGAACCTTCTCGCCTTCAACCCTAACTTTTCTTCAAAATGTCCTACTATTTTTACTTTTTTGTCCCAAAAAGTGATAAAACTGTCAAGAAATTGTAATTTTTTTCCTCGCTTGCTTCGCTTGCTCGGACTTTGTAAAATTCAGATCAACTTTATCTGAGTAACTGTGGCGCAAAAATTCATCAAATAGTTTTTCTTCAGTTTTAAATCTTTATATGAGTTTGGAAGAACCTTTTTTTAACCTATATTTTTTATTGAAAAACCTGTAAATAACCTATATTTTGAGTAAGAAGAACCTATATAAAAACCTGTATTTTCAAAGTGGGCCACTAGGAGGCCTGTACACAGCTTTTTGCAGGTTAATGCGACACTGCTTTTTATGCAATAATATTTTTTAAACTTGTATCTACATGAATCAGACAAGTCTGACATAATGAGGCCATCCCATGGAATAAACTACAAACATTTTGGCATTACTTAAAATATTAAAATTTATGAAGAAAAAAATAATTATCCTGTGTATATACATGTGTATATCCTGGCATTTATATATTAATATATTTTGGTAAAACTAAGCCATGTCCATTTATGATAAAAGGACCAGTTCAAAAATCTTTTCCTGCCTTAAACTATACTTGGACAGAGATAAAAAGTACCTTTGCAGCATAAAACATTAAAAACAATTAAAAGTCAGTCATTTTGGATTACATATTTGTTTTTTATCCATATTTCAATCATCCACAGTTTACAGTTTTCATGCTTTAATCATATACCAATTACAGTGTCCATGCATATTTATTCAATAAATCTGTGGTATCAAATCAAACACAAAATCAAATAAATATAAAGTATTTTAGGAAAGCAACTAAATAAGCTCTTCTGCTTTCGATCTAATCCTATTGTTGTATTTTTGTATGTGTTGTATATGTAAACATTTTGGAAATAAATATGTTTAAGCCAAATATAAAGTGTCTTAAAATGTGTTCCAAATGGACATGACACTCTTTTTTTTTTTTTTTTACAGAGTAGATTTTGAAACATCAACATTTAAATAACAGCAAAAACTGAAATATGCAGAAAATAAAAAAAAGCAATCACTCAGGCAAACTTAAATTTTCTTATTTAAAAAAAAAAAGACAAGAGCTGTGTATCTTTAGTTCACAATCTGAACTAAAACCAAAGATCTATAAATCTGTTTATGAGATACCTTTCCATCCAGTTGGTTGATAGACTCAGCCATCCACTGGACTGGTTCAATAAATAAAGACCGGTTACATAGTTCATCCTCAGACTGCAGTTTTGAGCCTGGAATTTTACTCCGCCAGTCAAATGCTGCCTCTCCCTGACCAACAGTATGTTTCAAGATACCTGAACTTCTGAACAGGGCTTGTCTGTAAGAATATACATATTAAGAGATAGAGTACTATGGCAATATTCTTCTTGTAAAAGCTTCTTTTCTGGGAAAATAAGGAAAATATGATCAATTTGTCATCTGATGAATTAGCCCATAGAGTGGTAAAGGTTAATCACCCTTTATACCACTATATCATTGCAACAGAATATTGTGTAGTAGACTTTTGATAAACTGTGGGAGTCAGAATAAACATTCCTATATTTTAATTCCCATATTTTCAATGGCTCAGTTGGTAGAGTGTCTGCCTTCAGATTAGGAAAAGGTGTAGTCAATCCCCAGCCAAGTCACAATTAAGAATTCCTAAAATTGGTACTACCATATACATGTATACCCTAAATATTGGGACACCTCAACTCCTTACCATACTTGTCCTAAAATCTGAGTCTATATTACTACATGTTGTACCTGTTGATGTATCTAAAATAGTGCTGGATGAGAGGCAAACAGCACAGACCCTGATCAGACGCCGCATAATGCGACATCTGATCTGGGACTACACTTTTTGCGAAAGTCTATCTGTCTCAATATTTAGGGTTATTACGGTAACTACTTCTTTTGCTTGGTGCTCAGCATCAGGACTGGCCACACTACTGTCAGTATAATGTGACTGATGCAAATATCACATCAATATATTTGGGGTGTGATGCTGCAACGATGGGGCACAATAAAAGAGCATCAGATTTCCACTGTCAGATCACAACATGACAGAAAGATTGTTGACACAGATGTTAAATGAACTCTATAAAGGTTTCCTTGGAAACAAGGAACACATGAAAGAAAGAAAATCAGAGTCTTGGTTTCACGGACACTCTTCAAAGACTGTGTTGTAGTTTGCAGGACTGCATATGCCCTATAACAACAGCTAATGTGGAACTTAAACTCAATACATGTACTCACCTACACTTCCTACATTTAAAGAAGCTGTCATTTTTGTTGGAAGCATCGTTAGGATTGGCCAACAGATGTTCCGTAGGAAACTCATCTATAGAACCTGAGGAGAGATGGAAATAAAACCTATACCACATATTTTAGCTACTTCTAAACAGTCAATGTTGTATCAATCATAGCTCTAGAGAAGGTACATGTGTATATTTTTTTCTACTGAAAAGTGTTGATATTTATCTCTTTCCTCCATGAAAACATATGTTGTGAGTACCTACAAGAAGTGCCTTCCTAAAATGATTTTAATGAGAACCCACAGCCAAGGCACTTCTAATAAGTAAATGCATTTTTTTTGATTGTGTTGGGGTTTAACGACACGTCAACCCTTGAGGGTCATTTTGTGTCGTCTCCCAGAGAAAGGGAGAAAAGAGATAGAAGAGAGAGTAGAGGAGATGAAAGAGAGGGACAGGGAAGAAAGAGGAACAGGAATGAAAGTGAAGAAACAGAAGAAATAAAAACATTCCCCCTCTACCCTTACCCACTACAACGATAGCAGGCCTTGCCCAACTGTAAGCCAATATCAGTTGGACGCCCCGGTAATGTAAGATACACAGCACCTTCGCACCACCCGACCACCCCCAATAAGTAAATGCAATGTTTGTTTTCATGGGAGAAACAGAAAGCATATTTACCAGATACCCCCTCTTGTCTGCAGCTACACACAACATAAATAATTAAAATATTTATCTGACTACAGTAAATGTCCTAACATCAAACACCAAATGGTCTGACAAAATGGCATATGTAAACAGTGTAGACCCGGATCAGACTGCTCCTAAAGGAGCAGTCTGACCAAGGTCTACACTGTTTGCCATTCCACTAAGTTTTTAAGAAACAACTGCATAAAAAGCAGTATTTAGGCAAAAAAAGTATGGAATGAAGTGTTTGAAATTTTAGGACATTTACCCTACACCTTTTACCTTGAGCTCTATCAATGAAACGGCTTACTATCTAACATAAACGAAGCATATAGGGTAGAAAAATGAGCCAAAACCTGAGAAAATGTACCTTCTGACATGAGAGACCAATAAAAACTCAAATCAGTCTGCACATCTGCACAGTCTGATCAGAGTCTTCATTGTCCACAGGAAGAAACTTTGCATCCTTGGCTATCCAAAATATGTCCAGTGAAGATTCTGACCAGACTGCATGAATGTGCAGGCCGATATGAATCGTCACTGGGCGTACTAGTTCAAAGATATGTTTTCTGTTATTGCTGCTCAAACCTTTGATCTCTGGATGATAAAAAATTTCTTCATTGTACCTGCATATGTAACATAAACTTGCAGTATGTTATTGCAGTATGTTATGTATCAGAGCTGCATACAGAGTTGTGAAATAACAATACTCATTCCAACATGACAACAATAGTACATACCAAAATTACATCCAAAAATATTACACACTTATATCAAATCTGCCATGCAAAACAGAGTGTCAGTGCAATGCTGTATATTAACCCTAGTCCTGCTGAACCCAGATATACCCTGACTTTGCAAACAGTGTAGATCCAGATCAGCTGGCTTCTGAAGAAGCCAACTGATGTGGATCTGCACTGTTTGTCATTTAGTAGGTGAATTTGTATCAACAACCTGGATCAAACAATATGATAAGCTGAAAATTAGAGTGGGCATGGCATCTTAAATTATTCAGTTAAAAATTGAGGCATTTCTAATGAGTATGTATGATGTTTTCATGGAGCAATAAGAAAAATGTTAATCTGAATAATCCTATCTGGGGCCGTGCGTACAGTCTAATCCACATCTCAACTGTAAGCTTACAGAATCACTCTATACTGTAGAATACAGTCAACTCTCGTTATCTCAAAGTCAAAGGGACACTGACATATTTTGAGATATCCATACCTCAATATAGCAGATTTGCAGAATTAAGAAAAAATAAATCAAACAACAACATTTCACAAACGAATATGTAATTTGACTCCTGAATTTAGGGATATATTGAAAATATTGTTGAAAAGAGAAGAAATTGCTCCTTAGGAGCAATTTCTCCTCTTTTCCACAATATTTTTTTACATCTTGTTAGATTTCCGCGTTAAAACAGGGACCAGAGATTCAATTTGAGATAAGCAGCTATTTGAGATAAATGAAATCGCGATAATGAAAGTCAACTGTATACAGAAATAAACAGAAACCCTGATCAGCCCATGGATATATATCACATATGCCCAAAACACATGACCCAGTTATGGTAAGCAGGTTTATGTTATAACTTTATTAGCATAACTCCATATAAAGCACTTTTTTCACCAAAAAGTACTGATATTTTTCTTATTTCTCCATGAGAACATATGTTGTGGGTTATACCTCCATGAAAACATGTGGGTACTCATTTGAAGTCCCTTGGTAAGGCACTTCTAATGAGTACCCACAATATGTTTTTTTCATGGATAAAATATTATCTGGATACCCTCTCTTATCTGTAGTTATGATATCAGCCAATCATAGCTCCAGATAGTAGGGGGTATCAGGAAAATATTTTTTTTCCTTATTTTTGCACAAAAAACATGCTGTGGGGTACTCAGTAGGAGTGCCTTGGCGAGGCCCTTCTACTGAGAATCGTAACATTTTTTTTCATGGAGAATAAAATTGTGTTGGGTTTTAACGACAAGTCAACCCTTGTGGATCATTTTGTGTCAACTCCCAGAGAAAGGGAGAAAAGAGATAGTAGAGGAGATGAAAGAGATGGACAGGGAAGAAAGAGGAACAGGAATGAAAGTGAAGAAACAGAAGAAACAGAAACATTCCCCCCTCTACCCTTACCTGCTACAAGGATAGCAGGCACTGCCCAACTGTAAGCCAATATCAGTTGGACGCCCTGGTGACGTAAGATACACAACACCCTCCCACCACCCGACCACCCTCTGGAGAATAAGAATATAGGGATCAAACATGGTTTTTTCATGCATTAACATTCGCCAGGTCCCATGGGAGGTGTTGAAAACCGAGGCCGAAGGCCAAAGTTTTCAACACCTCCCAAGGGACCTGGTAAATGTTAACGCATTGAAAAACCATGTTCTATTGTTATTATTGCATAAAAACTGAAAACATTTGCTACATTTCACGTTATTTCTTGCACTACTTTGTTTCGCCTAGCCACCGATGTCTTGTGAACGTAATTTCCACCAAATATGCTCCTTCTAAGACCGGGCAGTACACATCTCGTAACGGCAGCAAATCTGTGGCCCCGTTACGATCATATTAAAAGTTGCGTAGCCGTGCATTAACAGTGCATGGATTGCCTTGTTAATACACAGCTTTTCGCAGGTTAATGCACGGCTGTTAAGAACGTGCAACACTGCTTTTTATGTAATAATATCAACTTTTTGTGTTGAAAAACACAACTTTTATAGAGCTATGGTCAATGTAACATACCTGCCTGCATTCTGTCTGCCATTATACCCAGCTTGTATTTTCTCCACAGTTCATTACTGGTGTCTAGATTAGAACCCATCTTCTCAAATAATTCTAGCTGTCTCATAAAACCTGGATTGGGCCTGAAGAAACATTAACACTTTTATGATAAATATTCTGACAGGCAGCTCTGAGCAAACACTGTAGACCCAGACATCTAAAGAAACAGTTTGATTGGGTCTGTACTGTTTGCTATGCTGCCAGCACTTTTTAGATGATGATGAACTCGTGTTTTATGTCCCTTTCAACATAGGCCATATCAAGATGATGGAAGGGTGATAATGAAAGACACTTAGCAATGAAGTGCCATACAGCATGAGCTGAATTCTAAAATTTGAACAAGTACAATTCACTACCCGATGCTGTGTTTAAAAGTTGCTGGATATGTGGCAAACAGAGTAGACCCTGATGAGATGCCATGTTCTGCAGCATCTCATCTGGATCTACACTGTTTGCTCAGGCTTATATGTCAGAATACATACGATAAATACATTATGTCAAAAGACACCTGTCAAATGCAAATGGGATGCATGACCTTTGCTGCTTATTTCTTTTTCGAATAAAACATAGTGATTTTTATTATTATTATTTCTGTGTTGTTTGTTGTTATCTAACATTTGAAAATATTTTGTTAAAGTGTTCTATATTCAATCATTTTGTCAACCTGATACCCATAACATAAATGTGATTAGCAGGATATGTTTTAATGAACTGGCAGATACATCACAACCTCTTTTTAATACTTTTGCCGGGATCCAAAACAAAATCCATGCTAGCTGAGCAACCCTATTGTAATTTGTAACCAAACATAATTGTAAAGATTATATAGAAAAATGACCATAAATGGTCAATTTCTATATAATCTATACCTTATTGTAAACAAAAAGCTACAGATTATACAGAAAAAAAAATGACTATAAATGGTCATTTTTCTATATGATCTATGTATTTTTGTTAGAACACTACATTTTTGGGGTCCATCTTTTTTTTTTTTTTTTATTTTTTTGATTTGGGTTTTACAGCCCTTTCAAGAATATTTCACTTACATGGAGCTGATCGTTCATCAAAGGCGGACGAAAATCAGAGAACCTGGTGAAAAACCACCTGACTATCCCCAAGCAGAACTTGGTTTTCCAACATGTGACAGGGTCCATCTTTAAATCATGTTATATCCAAAACTGTGCTATAATGAACTATATTATAATGAAGTGGAACCAACGTAATAATTTCTGCACACCTTATTCTTGGTCTGTGTTCTTTTAGTGTTCCTAACGCTTCATCTAGACACATCCGATCCCTGTACATTAGATAGGCTGCTGTGATTGTTGCACTTCTAGACACTCCTGCAAGACTGAAATACCCATATTAACTTTAAAGGGAAATACCCATCAAATTAGATATGTACATTACAAAATAAAGAGCCAATTAAGCTGAGTATTCGAGTGAAGTTTTTATAAAAATCAATTGAGAAATAAGAAAGTTACTGAGCTTTGACGATCTTGAAAAAGGTGTCAACAAAGCCGCCATTTAGGGAGTTTGTGATGTCATAACTACATAATTAAGTATGCAAAAGATAAATAAAATCTGAAACAATATTTTATTGCTAAATAACTGTAAATTTGCTGATTTGCATATATACTATCGATAAACTCACAAACAAGCGCATATTCCTGTTTACAGGCAGCCTTTATTTCTTAATCAAATTTGTTCAAATTTGTGCCAAGATGCTTATTTTCTAGAGCTGAATATTTAAGCCATATATAACATTTAGTGTGCCTTTTTCTTTAACCCTTAAAGAGCTCCGCAAACTTAGAAGCGGACAAAAAAATTTTTTTTTCTATTTTTTTTTTTTTTTGAGAAAATAGGTCTTGACATTTCATGTGAAAAAAGTCTGCTTGGCAGATTACTCACATGAAATATCAAGACTTATTTTCTTTGAAAAATAAAAACAGAATTTAGTACGCTACAGTTTTGCTTGGCACTTTAAGAGTAAAGCATTGCAGCTGTGCATTTCAGCATTAAATTTTAAAACACATAATGAAATGCTCATTAATTGTATTTAAACCATATCTGGAGCCCTCGTTACATAAGTAGATTGTTAACCCTTTTATGCCTAGGGTCCCATAAAAGGTATATTGGCAAACGGTGTAGACCCAGATCTGATGCTGCAGAATGCAGCATCTGATCAGGGTCTACACTGTTTGTAAAACATGGTAATAATAAAAATTAACCTGACACCCCTTTTACTGGAAATGGACTGGTCCAAAGTTAAGGTAGAAGAATATATTTGGTATAAAGTGGTTAATAAATACCAATAATATATAATTTTGTGAAGATATCAGAAATTTGAATACCTCTTTTATCTAGCAGCATGACTGTTACACACTGACAGGAACATATACAACACAGATTTAACTTACTAGAAAAGTAACCTGAATCATTTAATGAATTAGTAAAAGATAACTCAATATTTTTGTGACAAAACATACCTTGTGCATAGCTCCAGATAAGAGGGGGTATCCACATAATGATTTTTCTTATTTCTCCACAAACACATGTGTTATGGAACTCATTAAAAGTGCCTTGTTTTTATTGAGGAACAAGAAAATATCAGTACATTTCGTTTGAAAAAAAAAAGTGCCTTAACTGGAGATATGCTCTTGGGTACAATATGGACTCAGTTATAACAGTTCACAAATAATCCATTGTTAGTTCTTACCAATGTATAAATACAGCATTTCCACCTTGACTCAAAGCTTCATCAATGAACTTGAAACACTCCTCAAACTTAGAGAGAAGATCTGATTCAGAGACATCTACACAATACACAAACTTGTAAGTGATAGACTCTGAGAGATCATAGGTGAGTGGTTGTACATCAATTGTCAGAACATGTGAGACACCCAGTCTCTTCAGGGTAGCAACATCATTTGCTGCATATACACTACCAAGGTAGATGCCATCTACTATTTTGTTTATATCCACTTGACCTGTTTCCTGGAAGAATACATGTACATGATAAACTATGTTCAAAGCTCTAGATAAGAGGAAGTATCAGGTAAATATTTTTCTTATTTCTCCACATTACGAAAACATGTCTATTCAAATATATTGAAAATTTTACACTCAAAAAAGGAAAATTTTCAGATAAAAAAATCTGATATTTTTCATATTCCTGCTCAAAACATAGATTGTGGATACTCATTAGACCCGCCTCAGCAAGGCGGTTCTAACGAGTACCCACAATCTATATTTTTTTAGCAGAATAAGAAAAACACTGTCAACCTCTGTAAACCCCAGTACTTACTATATAAAAGTGAGGTTTAAAGGGGTCAAAATTATATAGGCATATTTTCGTGATGACTTCTAATGAGTACTACTGCCTATATTTTTTTACAGAGAAATAAAAAAAAAAAAAACACCAATACTTTTTGGCTGGAAAAGCACCTTATCCAGTGCTATGCTCAACCTTAAATACCTGGACATCTTATCTCCTTGCATACACTTGTCCTAAAATTTTAAAAACTCCCATTTTCACTACTTCTTGATGTGTCAAAAAATGCTGAATGAGTGATAAAAAGTGCAAATCCTGAACAGATGCCAGGCATTTGAGCTGAGTCTGTACTGTTTGATAATGTCTGGTCATATTTTATATTGACTAGCAAGATTTTGCTCCAAAAAATAATGATTAGCAATTATTTCATGTTATAATCTAACCCTTATCCTGCTGAATAAATTAAGATGCCACGCCAACTTCTAATTTTCAACCAATTAGATTACTTGATTCTGGCTTTTGATACAAATTCACAGACTTAATGACAAACAGTGCAGATCCAGATCAGTTGGCTTCTCTTAAGAAGCCAACTGATCTGGATCTACACTGTTTGCAAAGGCAAGGTATATCCGAGCTCAGTAGGACAAGGGTTAATGATTTAAGCCAAAATCTTGCAATTTAATGTTTTCTTTTTTTTTTTTGTTTTTGTTTTTGTTTTGAAGAAAAAAAAATACTCCTGATCAAAGCACCAAAACATACATGATTAGTAATTTAAAGCATTGTAACTCACATCTTGTATGGGGAAGTCGATAGTTATGCACTCAAAATCTTTAAGTGAACTTCCGGCCATGACTTACAAGACCTCCAAATGTCAACAAATGGGTCAGTTCTCCTGGTTTATTGATTTTTAGTCAATTTCATAGATATATTTTGAAAAATCTGACAATGCTATTCCCAAAAACTTTCATTTCTGCATCAGAAAAGATAAGTGTGGGCTTGAAAAAAAAACAAGCTGCTAATTTTTAATTTAATTTCACCTGGAGAAGGGTAGTCCAATATTCCTGTTTTGACTTTTTTTTCAGTGCAAAAACGAAGGTATTTTCAGCCATCTTGGCTATGAAATACTTATTTAACATATCAAATAATACGCATTGCAAGCTACGTCTACATTGAAATACATAAGATGCTAAATTCCCCAAGCATTTGTTCCAGGGACTGTAATAATTGTGCTGAATATGACTTACAAGGTGATGAAAACATATGTTGTGGGTACTCATAAGAAGGGAGGTGTGAGATAATTGTATTGATTCCTGATCATTGCCTTCCCTTCTATTTTACAAGGCCGATTACCCCTTACAGGGCATTAACCCTTACGGTGACAAGAAAGCCAACTGTCAGTTGTCTGATTACAAAGGCCTGATTATCCCTTATTACAAGGCCTGATTATCCCTTATGGAAACATTAGCCATTGTCAGAATGCCTCGCATTTAAAAACATGCAGCTTTTAGACCAAACCCATTTCAAAATATTCCATTTTATGATTTACATATAAACAGTCAAACACCATGAAAGGTTTTGCAAATGAGACAGCATGTGTCAGTAGGGTTCTGATGTGGCACGTTTGCATATATTTGTAGCTCTCAATTGAGGAAATTTGTATAGAAGTTTCATTTTACTGCCATAAAAATCGCTTTGTGATGTATAGGCTTTCTTGTCCCCGTAAGGGTTAATGCTCTCATAAGGGCTAATCGGCCTCGTAAGTCATATTCGGCACAAATCATGGCCGAAAGTTTGCATAAAGATTTTGAGTGCATAACTGTCGGCTACCCCTTACGAGATTACCTGGTGTGAACTAGGCCAGAAATCAACAGTGAACTGTATTCAGATACCTATTTCTTTCGGGACACAACCAGTTAAAAAAAAGGAAGGTTGATCAGAGAAAATTTAACACAAGATAGAATAACAAAGAGGTATTAACTTATTTAAGGGGAGGGGGGTTGAGTCCTGCATTATGCTCACTTTTTCCTCCTTAGTTTATTTCAGTAAGCTGGGTCGTAGGTTCAAGGCTGTTATCACGAATATTAAAAACCAGGGTTGTCAAAAAGAAGTGAGGTAAAAGGTTTCACATCTGAAAGTAGATGGATCTCTTCAAGTATCGAATGCAATACTGTTAATGATGGTGGCACAAAAGCAGACCTGGCTTGCACTGGTTCAGAAGAGCCTGGAGCTGCTTATTTTTGACAAACCTGATAATTGGTAAAACTTTTAACTATTGCCTTAAGGATTATGACAACAGTGGTTAGTGCTCCAACCTCTGGTGCTGGGTCCTGGGTTTGATCCCTGCTCAGGGTGTGCAATTTTCTGGGTGTGAATACACTGCATTACCATTAATGGCAATGAAGATGTCAATACTATGCACTGTCCTTCAGATCAGGATGTTAACTGGAGGAGTGATTGAGGTTTTGTGGCCCATTTAACTCATTAGGGGAGGTCGGCAACATTCTTTCGTGGAGATTGATCATGAAATATTTTCTACAGTCATTCTCTCCCTTCCGCTGATTCAAGAAGGGCAGTTATCAGTTTCTGGCGAAAGAATGTGCACAATACTGGTTAACCGCTTAGAGGACTAAGCCTGCCCAGTAAATGTGTGGTTAGGTAAACTGACCGCGCTCGACTTGACCCCATTGGGTTGACTGGGCCGTAAAACCTCAACACAAACAAACTCATTAGGGTCATGTCAAGCCAGTCAGTTTACCTAACCACTTTTCCTGGGTGGGCTTAGTCCTTATAGAGGCACTTCTTATGAGTACCCACAACATATGTTTTCATGGAGAAATAAGGACAATATTTTCCAGATACCTCTGTTTATCTGAAGCTATGCCTCAAACTGACAGACTGCTCTTCTTGAATCAGCAGAAGGGAGAGAATGACCAGGAAAATATTTCATGATCTATCTCTGCAAAAGAATACATTGACCCTCCCGGCGAGGATCGAACCCCATGACCTCCTCCTGATCACCAGTCGGACGCGCATATCCCACTAAGTCACTGAACTGGAGGTCACTTGTCATGCCTGTGCACTACTGAGAATAAAACACTTCTTAATTAGTGGTGCATTGATTGGGCAATGGTTTAATATAAATGATTCATTCCGATTAAGGGCCCATCAAGGTAAGTAATCATGGGAGGATAACCTCCATGCAATGGTTCACAATCACGTGGATTACGACCGCCTGCAGAAAATAGTAGAAAGAAAGGTCCAGCCATCACAAAGCTTATTGGATGCAAATATAATCTCTGTGTATTTATTTACCATGTCAAACTTGTTTTGAGTGAACGTCTAGCTGCAAAAGTACGCAAGCTGTGTTGCAGGACGGAATGAAAGTCTTACTTTCGGTTTCGCAACTCTCTTGTGATTGATCAAACGCTTACAAAAAAACAAATAAAGCTGCAGATTAAATCTACATCAATTGGACGCTTAATGAAAAATTTTATCATAAAGCTTCCAAACAACATAGAGTGAGGTTGTCTTTCGAGAAAAGTAATTTCTTTCGCGCTTAAGTCTTACATTTCTCAATGGAGACAAACAAGTGAGCAGGGTTTAATGAATTTCGGCAGCTTGACAACTTTAAATGAAGACAGCTCACAAGAACGGCCAGAAATGTCAGAATTCTGTCAATGTCATTAGTTTTCGCGATTTTGTCCCTGATGCCAAGACCTCTTGACCTTGATTGATCAAAGTATTAGACCCTGCATCTGGTTTGAACCATATGATTCTATTTCTGTCTACTGACACATGCCCTTGAGGACATTCGAGGCAGGTTCTTGCAAGGTCTGTTACTGAAAGACAGTGAAAAATGAGGGACTATTAGAGAATGATCCTGGTGTGGGTGGGGGTTAACTTCCTATTGACTGAATGTGCATGCCAAATTGCCCCCCATTTCAACACTGCCAGATATATGATTAGTCCCCCTTTTTTCAACAAAAAGTATATTACTGACCCAATTATTTTGATTGGCCCCAATTTTTTTAATTGGCAATATGAAAGGCCCCACTTTTTCCGGTATATGCACATATTTTTCACTCAGAGAATTTTTGAGGCTGCTTGTTCTCTTGGTATTTAATGAATTGACTGCGATATTTACCTAAGTACCAGCAATATATGGCTACAACAATCAAAGTGCAGTATAGACCTTTTTAAACACTACATCACACATTAAACATCATTCAGAACCTCGCAGTCTTTTAACACAGTACATTCTAGCCTCAGTCCTATTGGATGGCAGAAAGTTGTTGTTTACATTTATCGGACAGTATAACTGCTGATATTTCTTTCAAAAAATAAAGCAATTTCATTCGTCAAAAGTTCATCATGAAAACATACCTATATAATTTTGACCCCCTTAAACCCCACTTTTATATAGTAAAACTGGGGTTTACAGGGGTATATATTATTTTTCTTATTTCTGCTCAAAAACATAGATTATGGGTACTCGTTAGAACCGCCTCGGCGAGGCGGTTCTAACGAGTACCACAATCTATGTTTTGAGCAGGAATATGAAAAATATAAGAAGTTTTTATAGGAAAATTTTCAGTTTTTGGTGATGAAATTTTCAATATATTTGAATAGGCGTGTTTTCGTAATGTTCTTTTCAGAAGAGATTCTTATCGAGTGATCATTTAAATGTCATAAACACAAATATTGACATATGTTTTGACAATATACTAGCTAAAACTAGGTGTAAAAATGGTCACCATAAAGCAATATTATGGTTACGCAGGTGCCTGCTAATATCGGAAAAAATGTCATTGAAACATTTGTATTTGTCTTCGGACACGCAGTCAGATTGCTTTTAAAGCTTTATTTTAAAACCTTAGGTAAAATTTTGATTAAATATTAACCAAAAGGAATTTATTATCCAAGTAAAATTTGGCTTGAATCAATTGGTATCAATGGAACCAGAAATGTTTTGCCATCCACAATTTTTGGTCACGTTGCATAACATTGTAATCACATGGTCAGTAGCCCAGATGAAAACAACATTAAATTATTAAAAAGGTCTATATGAATGGGTCAATATTTCAGACAATCTAGTGTATGAATGGGTCCATTTTTTCAAGGGCCAGGTATATGAATGGGTAGGTTTCGAAATACTGGCTCACACACCCATACCACAATTATCCCCAAGTTACCCAAGAACTTGAGACATAGTGTGAACTTGTCTGGGTTAAACTTCAGGGTTTATTCCCAATTAATCTACTCCCACTGTCTACTCCCATTTGGTCTACTCCCATTTTGTCTATTCCCGTTTCGTCTATGGTGTCCTATTTTGTCTACTCCCATTTCTTCGTCTACTTTCCCATTTCATCTATCCCCATTCCGTCTACTTTCCCTACTATGTGAAGATGTCCAAACTTTAAAGAAAGACTGTTGTATATACAAATTTGCAGAAGATAATCTTTGTTAGTTCCCCTGATATTTGCAAAAAAAAAAAATAAAATAAAATAAAATAAAAAAAAACAAACAAAAAAAAAACAGTTCATAAGGGAATCCTATAGATGCCTAAACAGATTTGCGATGAAACCGCTACCAAATATTCTTTAGTTCATTGAACTGATAAAATCAGAAGAAAGTGCCAGTGAAGTTTTGATAACTCAGCTGTGAACTTGAGGTGTCCCTGCAAAAAAGGTGCAAGACTTACCGTAAAGCTGACAAAAAACTTCATAGCTCAAGGAAAAGTTCTAGAATCTCTTCAGGTGCGAGAGGTCACAGGTTCATATCCCCGACAAGCCCCGTATTTCTGTTACGAGCCAGGCATAACGAGAAAGAAATGAAAGTGAAACCAGCAACAAGCTTTAAATTATTAACAATATTTATTCACAAAAAAAAAAAAAAAAAATAAGACAAGATTCAAAACAAAAGAATGTAAGTAAACAGTACCTTTCAAGTTTATGTCACAAAGCCCCTCAGAAATAATCCTTTGAATAACAGTTTCTGATCCTTCAATTTAAAGTCCCTGAATTCAGAGTTTAATTCCAGAATGAATAAAATATTAAAGTAATCAAGTATAGAATAATTTCCAGTGAAAGTATACAAAGATGCCCATATGAAAATCTTTACTCCTTATATAATATCAAAGAACAGTGTAGAAAAAGTATTTACTAGAGGCATCACTCATTTTTCAGTTTCAAGAACATTCTAAATGTTCTATGACATACCAAAAATAACTCATTCCAGAATCAAGAACATAAACAACATGTTATAATTTTATTGTAAACATGTTTTTTCAGAAAGTTATTTATAGAAAGTTGTAGTAAACGTGAAAATAATGTTACTTAAAATAATCAAACACCCTATGTATACTTACATGTATTTGCCCAGTTAGGCTAAGTGAGACTCCCCTCAGGCTTAGCTGTGAAAATAGTGCTTTTTATTCAAATTTCAGAGAAAAGTTTTAGAACTATTTAGAATTATTTTATTTATGTTTAGGTGTGTAAATATTTGTCATATTTTACCCAATGTAATAAATTTTATATTTTTATGTAATGTTTCAGTTTCATTCCCATTTTGTCTACTCTCATTTTGAAAACTACCATATCATTTATCAATTATTATCGACGTAGACGAAATGGAAATAGACCAAATGGGAGTAGACAAAATGGGATAGTAGACAAAATGGGAATAGATAAAACGGGAGTAGACGAAAAGGAACCATACCCCCTTTACCAAACTTCAGATTGTCGGCTGTAAAACTTTGTGTCTCAGAGCCTTCTACCTGCCAGCAGACATCACTAATCCAGATTACTTGGATCCGTTTCTCAAACACCAAGGCTTCTAGGGCAATGAAACTTTTTAAAAACATCCACCATGATGCACCCTGCACACTGCCATCGACAGTTACTGATATAGACCTACTTTTCTCACATGGCTGAAAAATGTTGAGTATCTGCACTTAGCTTCATTTCTTGAAAACCACCAGCAGTCAAGACATAGCCATTTGGTGAATATCGTTGATAAGACTTTGTCAAACTTGTTGACAACTAAGCCAGGCATGAAATCTTGGACGAGTTAAAAAAAATGGTCGTACATGTATGTTCACCTGTGTTACTTGCCGCTGAATGCTGAAAAAATCCTTATTTGGATTTGTCCAATGAATTTATAACCTATTTGTTATATATCAAATTTTTATGAAACTTACAGACAACAATAGCAGGCCTCTAAGATGAGTTAAATAGCGGCCCGAATTGGACTGTTCACTTTATAGTTACTTGCACTAGAGTGCTGAAAATGTCTTATTTGACCTTGCTCCAAGCATATCATGTTTTTATTTGTCAGATTTTTGCAAAAAATTGAAGACAACCGTGATAGGCATAAAATCTCAGTTTGAAAACTGGCCAGATCCGGTTATTTACTTCAGTTACTTGTCCATGACCATGTCCCAGGCATAGCCTGTAGATTATTTATCAGACTGAATCATTCTGAAAGTTGTGGACAGCCATGACAGGCATGAAATGAATTCAAAATAAAAGCACCGCAAGCATAATACCCCGCCATAGCAGTTATTTGATATATTTAAGTTATCATTGCGAAAATGTCTGGAAAGAAAATGACGGAGGGACAGATAACAATCTTAAACCAGATCTTGATAATATCAATGGACAGATAACAATCCTAAAGCAGATCTTGATAATATCAATGCATATAGCAAGTTTGGTTAAAAGGCCTTGTTATTTACTCAAGTTATCGTCCAGAAATGAAAATATGGATGTGTCTCGGGCAGATAACGCCGTAAAAATTTGACGAAATTTGCCCTTGGGTGCTCAGTTGGCCATTAGCAATTTCAAACCTGATGTCCTTGCTGTCAATACGTATACATGTGGCAAGTTTGGTTAAAATCCCTTGTTATTTACTAAGTTATCATCGGGAAACAAAATATGGGCGTGTCTTGGGCAGATAACTCCGTAAAAATTTGTCCATTAGCAATCCCAAACCAGATCTCCTTAATGTCAATGCATACAGCAAGTTTGATGAAAATCCCTTGTTATTTACTCAAGTTATCATCCGGAAACGAAAATATGGGCGTGTCTCGGGCAGATAACTCCGTAAAAATTTGATGAAATTTGCCCATTAGCAATCCCAAACCAGATCTGCTTAATGTCAATGCATATAGCAAGTTTGGTAAAAATCCCTTGTTATTTACTCAAGGTATAGTCCGGAAACGAAAATATGGACGTGTCTCGGGCAGATAACTCCGTCAAAAATCGACGAAATCTGCCCATTAGCAATCCCAAACCAGATCTCCACAATATCAATGCACATACCAAAGTTCAGTGAAAATCCATTGATGTTTACTCGATTATCATCCAGAAACGAAAGACGGATGGACAGACTCACGGACGACCAACGTGAAACCATAATACCCCACCACTATTGTGTGGCGGGGTATAAATATTGGCCAGATCAGACTATTAAGCTGGGAGTTACTTGCCCTTGGGTGCTGAAAGTCTATATTTGACCTTTTTATTATTTATCTGATCTTTATAAAACTCACAGACAACCATTGCAGGCATAAACTCTTGGACAAAAAAGACTGGCTAGATGTGAATATTCAGTTTCCTGCCCTTGAGTGCTGAAAATGTCTGTATTTGATCTTGTCCCGGGCATGGCCCGTTTATTATTTATAAGATCTTATTGCAATTTGCAGACAACCGTGCTAGGTATGAAATCTTGGACAAGTTTGAAAACCAGTGAGAGCAGGCTATTCACCCCTGAGTGCTGAAAAAAAGCCTGTATTTGACATTGTCCAAGGCAAAACCGGTTTGTTATTTTACAATCTTTATGAACCTTGCAGACAACCAGGACAGGTATGAAATCTTGAATAAGTTTGAAAACTGGTCAAATCAGAATATTTACCTTAGTTATTTGCCCTTGAATGCTGAGCACAGAAACAAAGCAAAATAGCAGACTCAGATTTACTGACTTAGTTCAAACGCAGTAATGGAATATGCAAGGCTGCTCATGCCCTCTAGCACTGGCTTGAAAAGCAGTACATGTACTAGTATTCTGTGTTAAGAATTACTCAACCCTAGTCCTGCTGAACCCGGATATGTCCTGTCTTTGCAAACAGTGTTAATCCAGATCAGTGAGCTTCTAAAGAAGCCAACTCATCTGGATCTGCACTGTTTGCCATTAGGTATGCAAATTTATATCAACAATCTGGATCAGGTGATTTGATTGGCTAAAATTAGAAGTGGGTGTGGCATTTTAATTTATTCAGCATGGCAAGGGTTAACCTGGTGATCCCTAAGGGCCAGAAAACAGAAACTGCACTAAAGTGAAGTACAGGGAGTTGTTTTTATAAAAGTTAAAAAAAAAAAAAATCTTTAAATTACATCAGCTGATGAACTCAGGTGTGACAAACACATTGTCCGGCTGCCCGCAAAAAGTTTGTTGTTTTTTTTGTTTGTTTAGTTTTTTATTTTTTTTGACTGGGCAGGTAAAATGTTTTCTAGATTGTCCAGAAAAATGTATGAGTGTAGAGTGAAAGCGTATATGCCATATTTAACACTGTGAGATAAAATCCCATAAAATTTGGCCCTTCTGGAAGGCAATTCCCATAAAAAATTCAAATCTCACAGATTTTCAGACCATTTTACAAAAGATTTTATGAAGAAATAAACATAAATCACACACTTTTTGTGGTTTTCACAAGCTTCAAACATGAAAAAAAAAAATAAAAAAAAAAAACAAAAAAAAAAACAGAAGACTTTAGGCTACATTGTGGGAGCTCCAAAGTGATGTTTAAGAAAATCTCAAAGAATTTTGTCAAATCTGTCTTAAAATTATCTCACAGATTTTAGTCATCAGCTTATGGCATGTATGGGAAAGGCAAAATACACTGAAATAACCCCGAGTATTGCAACAGATAGGCTTTTGCAAATTGTCGACCCAGATCAGATGCCACAGAATGTGGCATCTGATCAGTGTCTACATCATTTACCATACATACAGCAATATTTTAGACACATCAAGAGGTAATAGAATGAACTATTTCAAATTTTAGGACACATATGGTAAGAAGATAAGGTGTCCCAATACTTAGGGTTATTAAGGCAGATTACATTTTGATTTGTCAAGACCCTATGAACTGATGAATAGATTTTGACGAAGCTTGCAAAAATGAATGATGGCTTAAGGCTTTTCTAATTGGCAAATGTCCTTAGTTTTGGTCTAGGTCCAGTTGTTCAAAATTTAACAAAGTTGTTAGCTAACATGACATTGAAATTTCTATCTTGGAATATGGCAAATACATTGATATTCTTTGCTGAAAAATTGTGAGTAGCTTTTGAATTGCAAAAGCTACTCATAGTTTTGCAGCAAAAATATCAATATATTTGAAAATACCTAAGCTACAACAGTTAACAAGTGTGTCATTAAATAGCTTGTCAAGCTAACAATGCTTTGAACAACTGAGCCCTGAATCATTACTTCCTGGATAATGCATTTTGTTCAGAACTGATATACATTGTATAGATCTTAATTGTTTGTGCACCAGTTTTGAAAAAAAAAATCTTTTACCAAACTGTTATTAGACCCCCAGCATACGAAGTGTGTAGGGGTATATAGTGTTCATCTTTTCCATAAGAATGTCTGTCTATGTGTGTGTGTGTCTGTCTGTCTGTAAACTTTTTTTCATCAAGGATTTCTCAGGAACTACTGCTCCTAGGATTTTGAATTATGTTTTACTTATAAAAACTTCATTTTTACAATAGGTGTTTTTGGTGCAAACATTGGGTATGACTACTTGTATTGTGTAAGAGAAATTCCGCATTCTCATGCTTATAATTCCCTTTCTTTGTCCATGGTTCTTTTTCTCAAATAAAATTTTTCATCACAGATTTCTCAGGATTTTGAAATTTGGTACAAATGTTGGGTATGACTAGTGTAAGAGAGAATCAGTGTCCTCATACTTGTCATTCTCTTGATTTGTCCATTTTTCTTTCTTTCACATAAAAATGCATTGCGGATTTCTCACCTGCTATTAGAGCCAGAGTCTTCAAATTTTGTATACACCCTGACAGTGGTGAAGTACATGTATGTTGTGTAAGAGAAAACCGTGAGACGGTGAGATTTTTTTCTTTTTGCCCATCTCTCCCATGCAATACTTAGGGAAATTTGTATCTACAAAACTATGGTTCAAAGTACCTCTGAGAGCTATGGCCAGGGGTATGTGAGCCTGCTCACTATTTGCTATATTTGTAACTCAGTACCAAATCAGTGTTTACAGGATTATTTTGCAAGTTTATTTTTGTTTTCAGATATCTTGTAAATAGTACAGTCTAAAAGGGAAGCTATTCAAGATGAAAACAGTTTAATCACTCTCAAATATTCTGCTTGACCATCTATGTGAGATGTGAAGTTTGTGTTCGTTGAGGAGTACGGTAGTTGATTTTTGAGTAGAGGAATTTACTTAAAGAGGGGAAAAGACATACTGTATACGGTAGTTATGGAAAAAGTAGAAAAGGGGATTGTGGTATTGTTTCGAGCCCCAAAAGATGGCGAAGTTGACTTATATGACATGGAATTAAAGAAGGAAGGTTTCAGACCTTTCAGTGTGCCAGTGCTAGACTTTAATTTTGTAAACTTGGATATTTTGTTTGGTGCTTTAACCAGAAGCAAGGAGTATTCTGGTATAATTTTGACTAGTCCACGTGCCGTGGAAGCATGTTCAGTAGCACTTCAAAAGCTGAGTGGTGATGAAAAGCAGAGAAAAGAATGCCTAAACTTGCCAAGTTATTGTGTAGGACCAAGCACACAGCAACAAGCTGGCCAACTTGGATTCAGTTCAGCTGATTGTGAAGCTGGTAATGCTGATAAATTAGCAAAATACATTGTTGAACATAATACTACCAACATTAAACCTTTGTTATATCCCTGTGGAAATTTAAGGAGAGATACTTTATCAGTAAAACTGAAAGCTGAAGGATTTTCTCTGGAAGAAATAGTTGTGTATGAAACTGTTAAGAGTAAAACAATCAAGGATGATGTTGAGAAGTTAATAGAACTACACGGAGTACCAAAGTATATAGTTTACTTTAGTCCTTCTGGTGTACAGTACACAGCTGACTTGTATGAAAATGGAATTTTACAGATAGATGATCTAAAACTAGTTGCTATAGGAAGTACTACTGAAGCAGAGTTGGAGAAAAACATGATGAGTGTTGCTGCTACAGCTAAATCTCCCAGTCACACTGGAGTTAGTGAAGCATTGTTACAGATCTGTACATAAACCAGAGGTCCAGAATTAACCCTTAAGGCACTAATCACAACTGCAGCAGACTACATTTTGATTTTTTGTTTTTATTTTTTCAGAGAAAATAAGGCTGAATATTTCATGTGAATCATCTGCCTATTCACATGAAATGCAAAGTCTTATTTTCTCTGAAAATAATGAAAGAATATTATAATTTCATCTGCTACAATTTTACTTAGCACTTTAATTCACTGTAGGAATTTACGGTTAAAATCATCTGCTACAGTTATTTGTACATTTAGGTTAACCCTTAAAGCACATTTGCAAAATAGTAGCAGACAACAATGCCAGACACATGTATGATTGGACATTGTATCTTGTCCCAATGGTGTGTCCTTGAAAGTTTGAAGAAAATCCACCCACTGGCTCAAGAGATATGCACACAAGAAACTGCAACATTGATGCTAACTTTAATGCCAATGCTAACCATGACAGGATCTGGACTGAAAACAGTGTGCTCCCACTCACCCCCTCTTTATCTCTGTATTTTTGTATGAGGAAGGGGGAATGAGCCGGTTGCTGTTGTGATTGGCACTTAAAGAATTAGAC
Organism: Anodontia alba; assembly: GCA_964016985.1. NCBI lineage: Eukaryota > Metazoa > Mollusca > Bivalvia > Lucinida > Lucinidae > Anodontia > Anodontia alba. The sequence goes on along the minus strand of OZ024821.1, from coordinate 39,311,922 downwards.
TACTAAATGTATGTTACCCTGAATATTTGGACGTCTCAACACATCACTGTTCATGTACAGTCGACTCTTGTTATCTCGAATTCCAAGGGACTCTCTAAAATACTTCGAGATATCCGTACTTCGACATACATGTATCAGATTTGCAGACTGGGGGAAAAATAAATCGAACAACCGCATTTAACAAATATATATGTACATTTAATTGGACTCTTGAAGTTAGAGATATGTTGAAATTATTGTGGAGAAGAAGAGAAATTGCTCCTTAGGAGCAATTTCTCCTCTTTCCCACAATATTTTGTTACCTGTGATTAGATTTTCATGTTTAGGCAGGGACCAGATTTTCAGTTCGAGATAAGCGGTTATTCGAGATAAGCGAGGTCGAGATAACGAGTCCACTGTATTTATCAGCCTGGGATCTACATGTAACTGTAAATGGTTACTGTTTTACTGTAACCTAAAATAGTTACTAAACTAGTAAAATATTATCTCCTCAGTTTGAACAGCTGTAGTTGTCTTTCCTTCGGGTTTAGCATGCTGTGTAAAGGTTTCAGCAGACAACATTTTGAAATAATTTTCATATTGGGAGACAGTTAGCATGAAATGTTAATCCTGTTTTCTGGAAAAAACAACAAGGAAAATATCATTAATTTGTCATCTGCCCATAGATTGCTAGTTAATGATGACATCTACATCTGTTATTCGAAAGTAACTTTTTTTTGTTAACTCAGAATGATAGTACATGTAATTTGTGATGTACATGTACCTAAACTGATCAGTTAATCTACATCTATAGTTCCTAAATATATAGGAAAACCATGGTACCTTGTGTGCATGATTATGTATAGGAAGATTATGGTACATGTACATGTACCTTGTGTGTATGATTATGTATAGAAAAATTATGGTACATGTACCTTAGGTGTATGAATATGCATATGAAAATTATGGTAACTTACGCGTATGAATAATTATAGGAAAATTATGGTAACTTGGGTGTATGACTATGTATAGAAAAATTATGGTAACGGGTGTATGACTATGTATAGGAAAATTATGGTAACGGGTGTATGACTATGTATAGGAAAATTATGGTAACTTGGGTGTATGACTATGTATAGAAAAATTATGGTAACGGGTGTATGACTATGTATAGGAAAATTATGGTAACTTGGGTGTATGACTATGTATAGGAAAATTATGGTAATTAGGTGTATGCATACATGTATGTATTTAACAAACAACACAATTGAACAGTTATTTGATACATTTACAGTTATACTAGTTTGGTGTCTGACTATTGTATACTGCAGTGATTGATTCTGAAATATTCTAAGAACATTCTGAAGAAGTTTATAAATGTACTTCGTACAATTACAGTAAAATTTAGCCATTAAGACCACCTTTGGGACTGCCTAAAAGTGGTCTTATTAGTGGGGTGGTCTTAGTATTGAATATGGAATAATAAGAAAGAAACCATTTTGGATTGGCAAAAATTGCTCTTAACCCTAGTCCTGCTGAACCCAGATATGTCCTGCCTTTGCAAACAGTGTAGATCCAGATCAGTTGGCTTCTGAAGAAGCCAACTGATCTGGATCTGCACTGTTTGTCATGAAGTAAGTGAATTTGTATCAACAATCTGGATCAAGTAATCTGATTAGCTGAAAATTAAAAGTGGGTGTATCATCTAAATTTATTAAGCATGACAAGGGTTAATAGCCGATTAGTCTTAATAGCGTAATTTAACTGAACTGTCCCAAGAAAGTGATGGCTAATGTCGCATAAAGTTAAGGTTACTCTTTGACGTCACAGCGATGATACTATTACTTGCTTTGACATCATAGTGAGGGTAATTACTAAAGATGACGTCAGCAGAGGGCAACACTACAGAATATTACCCTGCACATGATATATGCTGTCAACCAATGGGAATTCTACCACAGCTAATGAATATTATCATTTATTTAACCCTGCTGGCCTCGGTGATTCAGATGCACATCCGATGGTGATCAAGAGGTTGCAGGTTCGACCCCCGCCGGGTTGGCAACATTCTTTCGTGGAGATTTAATCATGAAATTATTTTCTATGGTCACTCTCTCCCTTCTGCTGATTCAAGAGGGTCAGTTGTCAGTTTCTGGCAAAAGAATGCACACAATACTGATTAACCACTTAGAGGACTAAGTCTGCCCAGTAAAAGTGTTGTTAGGTTGACTGTGCTCGACATGACCCCATTGGGTTGACTGGGCTGTAAAACCTCTACACAAACAAATTTATTTAGCCCGCAAAACTGCAGCTGACAACAGCTGTTTTTTTATTTCCCACCACACGACACTGGTGGGATATTATGGTTTCACATTGCTCATCTGTGTGTCCGCCCATCCGTCTGTCGTACAGTCCATCTGTCTGTCCTATTTTCATTTCCAGACGATAACTGAGTATATATCAGTGGATTTTTCCCCAAACTTGGTATGTGCATTACTATTGTGTGGATCTGGTTTGGGAATGCTGATGGGCAAATTTTGTCGATTTTTGATGGAGTTACCTGCCCAGGACATGCCCACATTTTCGTTTCCGGACAATAACTTAAGTAAATACCAATGGATTTCCGCAAAACTTGGTATGTGTATCGATATTGTGGAGATCTAGTTTGGGCAAATTTCGTCAATTTTTGACGGAGTTATCTGCCAGAGACATGCCCACAGTTTTGTTTCCAAACAGTAACTTGAGAAATGTTGACAGACTTTCACCAAACTGGCAGGGTATTATGCTTGTAGTGCTTTTATTTTTCAGAGAAAACAAAGCTTGACATTTCACTAGGCAAATGATTCACATGGAATGTCAAGCTTATTTTCTCTGAAAAACAATAAAGAAGTGTTTTAAATGCCATCTGCTACAGTAGTAGGAGATGATTCACATGAAATGTCAAGTTTTATTTTCTCTGAAAAAACAAAAACAAAAAAAAAAAACATTTCATGATGTCTGTTGCAGTTATTTTTGGCACTTCAGAGTGAAAGAAAACATCTGAAAAGCCACAAAAAAAGACAAAAAGTTTCAGGTCAGTATAAGGGTGAGATGATTGTTTGGTGTTTTACATCCCTTTCAACATTATTCAAGTCATATTGAGAGGATATAAGGCAGAAGAGCCGGCCTAGGTGGCTCATTTGGATGGGCCGTACGACTCGAGACCAGGAGGTCCTGGGTTAAACACCCGTCGAGGTCGGCAACATTCTTTCGTGGAGATTGATCATGAAATATTTTCTAAGGTCATTCTCTCCCTTCCGCTGATTCAAGAAGGGCAGTTGTCAGTTTCTGGCGAAAGAATGTGCACAATACTGGTTAACCGCTTAGAGGACTAAGCCTGCCCAGTAAACATGTGGTTAGGTAAACTGACCACGCTCGACATGACCCCATTGGGTTGACTGGGCCGTAAAACCTCTACAAACAAACAAATAAGGCAGAAGAAAAATATTAGCAATAAGAGCTTAGGTCATTCTTTTATGCCTAAAATACCCGGTATATCTCAGTACAATCATTTTATGTCAAAAAAAAACAAACTTGAGACAGAATTTGACACTTGATTAATTACAATTATTATGTGGTCATGTTTCTTTGTACCAAATGTGATAAGTGCTCATCTTGTGATTTAGCCTGTGATATGTTTTATTAAATATCAATGTCAGGAATAAGCTTGTGTTCAAAAGTATTGTTAACTCATCAAAGTGGTATGTATGTTCTATGTGTTGTGCACAAAGTTTGCTCAGAAAGATGCTTTATTTAACAGATGACAACATTTTAAAGTATAGAGCATAGAATAACTTACAAAGTGGCTTGGTCCGCTATGCGTCTGGCTGGTGATTAGGTTGTGGGTTTGATCCCTGCTTGATCCAGCAACATTCTTTCATGGAGATTGATCACAAAATACTTTCTAAGATCATTCTCTCCCTTCTGCTGATTCAAGAAGAGCAGTTGTCAGTTTCTGACCAAAGAATGTGCACAGTACACTTTAACCTCTTTATAACACCATTATAACAGTTTTGGATATAACACGGTTCAAAGATGAATCCTAAAAATTAATAGATTATATTGAAAAATGACCATAAATGGTCATTTTTCAATATAACCTATACATTTTTGTTTGGATATAACACGGTTGTTTAACTAACACAGTTTATGCTATGGACCCCAACAATAGTGTTATAAAGAGGTTGTGGTGTATCACTTAATTGTGAAGAGAACTAAGCCTGCCAAGAAAAAGTAGTTATCAGTATGTAAACTTACTGGCTTGAAATGACCTTAATAGTGTTGACTGGGCCATTAAACTTCAAACCAGCCAGCCAGTTTACAAGCCATTTACTTGCCGAGGCTCTATTCCCAGACTGATTCAGCTTTTGATCAGAACATGTAGAGGGCTCGTATTCACCTAATGACACTGATCCTTAATGCTTAGCATGCTGGGTAACATTGTTGTTCACTGATTTGGCCCAGAGATTGCTTGAGGTTAACTGTCCTTTTTATTAGCTGATGATGTTTTCATTTTTTTTTTTTTTCCAAGAAATGAGGGCTTGGCATTTCTGTGAACCATCTCTGACACCCCTCACAACCTGCGTCATAATGATGATGAAGACTAATAGTTTCAGCTATACAATTTTTCAGAATCTTAGTGATTTTTCTAGATTTTTATGCAATTCAAAATATTCACTCTGTTCATAAAATTTACTGTTACATGGACTGTCTACCAAATCTTTCAAAAAAGCAAGTTTCTGAAACACACTGGTTATTCAGACATTTCGACAATCAATTTTTAGCTCACCTGGACAAAGTCCAGGAAGAGCTATTACACTACCCCTGGCATCAGCGTCCACATTTACATTAAAGTTTTTTAAGAGCTTATATTTTCCAGACCATTTGATAGATTTGGTTCATATTCGGTATGATGATATAGTTCCAAAGTTTTATTCAGCAATACTCTAGCCCATTACCTCAAGATCAAGGTCAGATCAAGGGCATGTTAAAGATTTAAGAGCTCATATTTTCCAAACTATATGATAGATTTTGTTCATATTTGGTATGATATTAGATGCAGTTCCAATGTTTTATTCAGCAATACCCTGCCCATGCCTATAACCTCAAGGTCAAGGTCACAGACTAAGATTTATATTAAAGTTTTTAAGAGCTCATATTTTTAAAACCATATGATGGATTTTGTTCACATTTGACATGATGGTAGATACAGGTCCAAAGTTTCATTCAGGAATACTCACTGCCCTTGCCCATGACCTGAAGGTCAAAGTTAAGAACTTAGAAAATTTTATATTAAAGTGTTTTAAGAGCTCATATTTTCCAAACCATATTAGATTTGGTTCATACTTGGAATGATAATACAGGTTCAAAGTTTTATTCATCATCACCCCCACCCATGCCTATGACCACAAGGTCAATGTCACAGACTTTGAAATTTTATACAAATGTAACTGATCCCTGATAATGTCAAATTCATGACAACAAATGACCAAACCATAGCACAAGAAATCCTATCAAGAGCTAAAATGCCATAACATTTCCTATTACCGTAATGATTCTAAGTATTGGGACAGATAGGCCTAAGCAAACAGTGCAGACCCTGATCAGACTGGTCCTAAACAGCACCCTGACATTCCAGTATCACCCCAGTTCCAGGCGTACTATGCTGTCTGCTCACAGCTTTTATAATATTTGAGCCAGTGCATGACAAAACCTACAAAATGGCATGTGCGCCCAGCGAACTCAGATCAGACTGGGCAACTGCCCAGTCTAATCGGAGTCTTCTCTGTGCACTCAGTGGGTAGCTAAAGACCCAAGCTTTCTTCATGCAGACAGCGAAGACTCTGATCAGATTGGGCAGATGCCCAGGCTGATATGAGTCTTTGCTGGGTGCACGTCATTTTGTAGGTTTTGTCATGCACTGGCTTATTTGTTTATACATGTATTTACAATTTGGGCATATTTGGTCAATGTATTTACAATAACTAGTATGTGTATGGAGTTTGAATATTCAGTGAAAGACAGTATTGAAATATACGTTTGATGCACAGTGATTTTTTGCTGCATTTTACATTCTTCGTGATTTTGCCATAAATCTGTACAAATGATGCAGTTGCAGCTATATACATAATCACAACGTAGATGACAGTTGTTGCCCCTGTCTGATTCACATCAAGTATCAGGCCCTGTTTTCTGGAAAAAATAAGTACAAATAATTATAACTGTTGTCTACTGATTTCATGATGTGGAAACTAAAAGATATACACAATGTACTATCTAGAAATGCAAACTTGATTGTCAATTAACCCTGAAAATGCCAAGTAAAATTGTTGCAGACAACAGCTTAAATATTTTAGATTTTTCAGAGAAAGCAAGTCTTTTCATTGTGACTTGTATGAAATTTCAAGCATTGTTGTTTCTGAAAAATACCCCAAAAATCAGTGCAGATGAAATGTCATCTTATTTTCCTCCAGGCAGACAATTTAGATGAATTGTCAGGCCTTATTTTCTCTGAAAAAAAAAAAACAACTTGTCAACTGCTGAGTGTTGTGATTGGTACTTTAAGGGTTAAAATGGCCAGTTTTGGTGATGAAGACAAATAAATAAAACCAACAGCTCTGTGGAAGAAAAAGCTTTATTAAACTCTGTAGCAGAGGTTTGTATATAAAGTCAGCACTTTCTTGTTTGCATAAAGTAAGATCTGCATAGCAATAATGATCTTCTTACAGTATATAACCCTAAGTAAAACTCCTTTTTTGACTAAGTGCTATTGATATTACTCTTATTTCTCCACAAAAACAATATGGATACTTTCCCATAGATCCTGATAAAAGGGGTATCAGGTAGTCTTTTTTTTTTCTGATTTCTCCACAAAAACATATTTTGTGGGTACTCAATGGAAGTACCTCCGTGCGGCACTTCTAATGTGTACCCACAGCACGTATTCATAGATTAATAAAGAAACATTAATACATACTTTTTATTGGAAAAAGTAGCTTATCTGAATATATGCCTCACTGAGGTGATCCGAGTGAGTATTACTGAGTATGTCTTTTCTAGAGAAATGACGAAATTGCTTAAATGTGGATACCCCTTTTATAGCCCCTGATAAGATGGGGCATCAGCATAGCTCTTGATATGGCGCTTTTTTCAACCAAAAAGTACCTATATTTTTCTTATTTCTCAATGAAAACATATATTGCAGTTCTCATTAGAAGTGCCTTGCTGAGGCGCTTCTAATGAGTACGCACATATGTTTATGTCAAGAAATAAGAAAACTATATCTATATTTTTTTTATTTCTCCATGAAAACATGAATACCCACAACATGTTTACATTGAGATATAAGAAAACTATTTACCTGATACCCTTTCTTATCTAGACCTACGGTATCAGGTGAATATATTTTTTATTATTTATCCATAAAAATACATGTTGTGTGAAAATGTTCATACTTGTTAGAAGCCCCTGTGCATGGAGAAGTAAGAAAAATATCAATGCATTTTGGTTGGAAAAGTGCTTTATCTGGAGCTGTGCTCCTCTTAGGGCAATTCTGGTTTGTCAGAAGATACTACACAGGTATAAGGTTTTAAGAGCTAGCAGAAACCTTTTTCAGTAGTTAACCATAGATAAAATAAAAACATGAAAAGATAACACCCACTATTATGTGGTGGGCAAATAACTCTGTCAAAAATTGATCTCCATAATACCAATACACATACCAAATTTGGTGAAAATCAATTGATATTTACTGAAATTATCGCCAGAAATGAAAGTACGGATCTGTGGCAAACACTGATGAAATTTGCCCATTAACAATCCTAAAAAAAAACACTCACCCAATAAATATGTGTATGCAAAATTTCAGGGGTGGTAACTGCCAAAATCATCTTTGCCTCTCTTCTAAAAGGGGTCTACTCTAAAAGGAAAGAATTAGCTCCCAATGGGAGCAAATTCTTTCTTATAGAGGAGAACCCATTTCAGAAGGGGCTTAATGTTCAGAAAAACAAACAGGAATTCTTAAAATGTGTTTCCCTTATGAAAAAAGAAATAAAAATTACCAAGCATATCCAGTCTCCGTAACTCTTGCGGTGCCAAATTTCAGACCACATTTTCGTCTGTTTTTATTTTATTTTTTTTTTTTAAACAAAATATCGCTTGGAAAGAAGTTTATATGTAAAACTGAAAGACTGAATGTTAGTATTGATTCAGATGAGACGGCTCATTATGAGCCGTCTTTTCTTGATCTACACTGTTTGTAAAAGCCTATTATAATTGCCTGTGGCAGTGAAAGAATTAATGCAGATTTTTACATGGGTTTTCAAACACATATTAACAAATCTTGACTTTTTAAAACAGAATTCTCAGTGTAAAGAAACAAAAGCACTTGATGTCTGCTTGGACAAAATAGGAACATATATTAGCACTTTGAGCTGTTTCTGGAGATAAAAGCCATTCCGTATTTCAGAGTTGGCACAGAAATTCTTCTTCCAAGGAAGGCACTGTTTTCAGCTCCACTCCAAGTCTGAAAATGAAACAGTAAACTGTTTGAATACATGCTTCTCACAAGCACAAGAGCAGTAGTTAGCTTTTTATTGCATATACAGTGGAACCTTGATAATTCAAAGTCCAAGGGACCAAACAGTTTTGTTTAAATTTTTGAGACTTTGAATAATTGAGGGTTCAAATGCATACATATGTTTCAGTTGGGACTTCAAAATGGTTTTGAATTATTGAGAATTTTGAATTATTGGAGTTTGAATTATCAAGGTTCTACTATATTTCCCTGTAATAAGGGCTTTAGCAGGACTTGACGACATCACCAAAAGGAATACAAAGCCTTGTTGGGGGGCTAGATGAATGAAATATCATGCTCTTTTTCAAACATGTTACATGAAGTATAAATCTCTGTTGCAGATAAAGCCATTCCCTATAAAACAGTCAAATGGTACACTGGTGGTGTTCCATTACAAAACAACTTGACCAAGGTCTTGTCATGTAATTTGATGTGTAAAATTTTGATGAAAATGAGAACTTGGAGCTGTGCTACATAAGTTTATTTCAATATTTTTATTCTTTTATGCTCAGCTTATTAGCAAAGATCTTTTACATCAAATCAGAAAACATCTCAAGAACAAGAAAAATCAATTTAGTGTTGCTCAATTTTTCATTGAAAGGTTCACAACTGGAGGTGTTTTCACACTGCTGAAAGGAAAATCAAACCTTCCTTCACTAAATCACCATTTTTTTAATGGTAACCAGTTGGTATAAATATTTGGAATTTGTGATTTGTTTATATTATTACTGTTGGGTGTACTGTAACCATTTTTACTATTCTGTATAATTATTATTTATTAGTATAAGGGCCCCTTTCCCATGCTGTGCATTAATTCAATATTGTCAAAATTTATCAGCATGTATCCAGCCTGCATACAAAAAAAAATTAGTCTAAAGAATACTTAAGAATCAAAAAGACAGACCAAATGAAACTATCATAAAAAGAAAACAGACAATAATTGGACTTATTTTAGTCTAAAGCCCCCAAAAGGGTGATTGGCAAATAGATCAGATGCCAGAATGTGGCATCTGATCAGGGTCTTCACTGTTTGCAAATAGTTTAGCCAATATCTAAATCAAATAGCCTGACATACCTAAAATTGAAATTTAACTCTTCCAATATAAAGTGATGTGTGTGTGTGTGTGTGTGTGTGTGTCTGTCTGTGTGTCTGTGTGAAGGGGGGGGTGGGGGGGGAGTTTATTCAGTCTAAAGTGGGTTAAACTTACTCTTTAAATGATTCCACAACCTCTTCTACTTTGGATGGATTACAACAGACAGTACGACGGACCTGGTTACTTTTAAAGATTGGTGCTATGTATTTCTCACCAACCCTCTTCAAGTCGGATACTGTGACAGCTGATATCTTCTTTAACAGATCTCTAAAAATATGCAATAAAAATTCATCCCAGAGAAGACTGCATCCAGGGCCCAGTTGTTCAAAGCATCGTTAGCTTAACAAGCTCGTTATTGGTCAAAATGTTAACTATTCTAGTAGGTACAATATCTAATTCATAGGTAGTTTTGCTGAAAAAATGGCTTTTGCAAATGCAAAAGCTACTCACATTTTTTCAGCAAAAATATTAGTGTAATTGCCAAATTTAATGATCAAAGTTTTAATATTACGTTAACTAACGACATGGTTAGTTTTGAACAACTGGGCCCAGATAAATAATTTTTCTATTCATGAACACAACACGGAGCTTAAGGTATTCTGTAGAAGTGCCCTGCCAAAGTGCTTCTACTGCATACACACAACATATGTTTTTGTGAAGAAATAAGAAAAATATCAACATGTTTTGGTTGAATAAAGTGCCAAATTTGGAGTTATGACAAAATGTGTGACTGCCATGGCTCCATACCAAGTATCATAAAAATATTCCAAAGGGACTTTGACTTGCAGAGCGGACACAAATCAATGGATAATCACTGTCAAATATAACAAAGGGAGATAATGCCAAAAGTAAGGAAGGCCGAGTTGTCATTCTTGTGTGTGACACATCATCTGGTCCTGTTCTACATTTCTATGAAGTATCATAAAAATATTCCAAAGGGTCTTTGACTTACAGAGCGGACACGAAATCAATGGATAATCACTGTCGCTTGTCCTATTCTACATTTCTACCAAGTATCATCGAAATATTCCGAAGGGTATTTGAGTTACAGAGCGGAAACGAAATCTTTTTCAAATAAAACAAAGGCTGATAACTCCAAAAGTAAGAAAGCCAGAGTTGTCAATCTTGTGTGACCCATCATCTCGTCCTGATCTACATTTCTACCAAGTATCATCAAAATATTCCAAAGGGTATTAAAGTTACAGAGCGGACAAGAAATTTTACGCCAACGCCGACACCAACGGGATCCGTCCCAAAAACAATATGTCCCCCCCACTTCCCCCCCTTTGGTAGGGGAGGTGGGGGACATAATTATCCCCGCATTTTTTTGAAAAAAAAAAGTTGGGGATCATGTCACCCTGTCCATCAGTCTGCAGTCCATATATGACTGTGCATTAGTGGATTTGTAACTGATGCTATTTCCTAGAGACCATTAACATGGCTCCACATAAGAGGAGGTATCACGGATATAAGAATCCATCATAAGTGTCAATGCAGGATAGGGAAATCTCACCTGAGGGGTAGAAATTTCTACCAGGGATGAGGCTTGCTGAGTCCATGGTTGAAATTCCTCCCTGAGGGTGAGATTTCCCTATCCTGCATAGACTGGCTCATGATGGATTCTTTTTCTCCCACCTTTAAGTGGATTGTTCCTAAGACCAGCATGGTCATGTGAGATAGAAGTTTCTCACAAGGGCAAAACACCTATCTCCTATAGGCAAAGGTGTGAGTAAATTATTTTCTTATTTCACTATGAAAACATGTTGTGGGTACTCATTTGAAGCATCTAGGTGAGGTGCTTCTAATGGGTACCTGAAACATGCTTTTGTGGAGAAATAAGAGAAATATGAACAGATGTCAGGAGCTCTGACTAAGGTTACAAACTTGAGACTTGCACATTTCTTTTTGCAGTGGAGCCAAAGATGGTTGGGTGAGGAATCAAAATTACACTTTCCTTCCATGTTCATGTAGCATAACAAATCAAAGATACTTGGGTCAGCAGAGTCTATATGGTCCTAATTTGATCTCTTGCATTTTTTATGCTCATAGTTTTTCATTTTTACATCACTGAACATCATACAATGTCAGACTATGCTTTTGAGGAAACTGGTAGTTGCTGGAAATACCTAGATCTATACACACACAATAAACAACTCCACCAAGATAAAAGCTGACCCCTGCCTTCTTTGATTAACTATTCACTTTCCAGTTCACAACAACTAGGCAAAATTATTGTCCTAGATTCTACAAACATTCACCTTTATGATGATATGTATAACATTCTAGAACTTGTTTCCCTCCCTTCTGCTGATTCAAGAATGGCAGTTGTCAGTTTCTGGGGAAAGAATGTGCACAATACTGGTTAACCGCTTGGAGGACTAAGCCTGCCCAGTAAACGTGTGGTTAGGTAAACTGACCGCGCTCGACATGACCCCATTGGGTTGACTGGGCCGTAAAACCTCAACACAAACAAACAAAGAACTTGTTTCAGTTCTTGCAATTTTTTGATGAAAGCACTCAAAAACAACTGTCTTCTATCACAAAACTTTCCACAAATTTTCCACCTATAACTATAGATCAGATGCACTGGTTCCTCACTTAGCTGAGCACCATCATGATATCCCGGAAACAAGCACTGCCAATGACTTACGAAATGCTGAAGGATTACGGGGTCTGAAATTTTAGTTTCCAGGTTAAGGTGTCTGAATATTTACAGTATGGTATATTATCTTACTTGTTATAGGTCTGAGTGATGCCTCTGAAGTAGGACAACAATGACTGCTCTGACACATCTGCTACTGTTTTCTCTTCTTCAATGATCTCAAATGTCAGACTACTCTTTGCAGATTCCAAGCCAACATCATTAAAACTCGCATTGCCACTCACATATCCCATCTAATTTAAAAAAAAAAATACAAGTTGAAACCATGAAGCACCATTCAAAATTTTAAAAGACAAATCTAAAGAAAAATTTTGAAAGGAAAAAAAAAAAGCCTTGACATTTCATGAGAATCATCTGCTGGGTAGATGATTCACACATAATTTCACATCTTATTTTCATTAAAAAAAAATAGAGTATTTTAGACTATCATCTGCTCAGTTGTGACTTTGCATTTGAAGGATTAATAATTTAGAACAAAAAATCATCAAAAGCTACTCTCATGTGATACATGTATATGTTTTACAAATGTACAAAATGTAAGAGAAAGATGAAAAAATACAGTATTTATTCTATATATTTGGACACACATGCCTGAGCCAACAGTTTAGACACGGATAAAACTGACCTGACAAGTTTGATCTTGAGCTGCCATGTGTAACACTCATGCAGCACTTTTTTGACACATTAGCAGTTAGTCCCAACTTCCATTAGAGATTGGAATGCACTCCCTGAAGACTGTCTCAAGATATATACGCTTGGTCAGGTCTAGAGATTGATCCCCATTTTTGCACACCCTGGTGAAAGAATGTCATTTGAATTGTAATTAATTCAGATGCTCTTTCAAGGAAAATAACCGTGTCAAATTTATTTTTGCCTCCCTTATGAAAAGGGGTCCTCTCTAAAAGGAAAGAATTGGCTCCCCTTGGGAGCCAATTCTTTCCTTTTAGAGTGGACCCTTTTCAGAACGGGTTTGGTCCGTAGGAAACCAAACAGGAAGTCCCAAAAGTTATCTCTCTTCTTAAAAAAAATCTGCCAGGTATGTATAGTCTCCTTAAACTATTCAGACCTACCACAATATCACGTCCCTCTTTGTAAGCACTGGCAATATGAGTTGATCGTGCTAAGAGGAAGTACAATAGGCCACTTTCTGGAACAGTATACATACTGAAAATAAAAATTAAAAAGACCCCAATGACATGCCATATATTGGTAATGTGCAGTGTAAACTGCAATATGTTACAAAGTCTAATTTTTGCTGTCTACTTTTCAGGTATTCATAAAACAACAATCATAATTAAAGCAGCAGTGTTTCATTAACATTTTTGCAGAATCAGTTTAGAGATGTTAATGTAGAGTGGAAAAAAAATATACATAAAAGTTTTTAGAGATCTCTACGTATATATCTCCTGAATGCCTGTATCTATATACATGTAGTTGTTACTTGGATTGATCTTAGATATTCCTCCAAAACTGTTATTTGAAAGCCTCCTCATATCCCCACAGTGAATTTGAATCAATTTTTCATAGACCGGATAAGCCAGAGTTCAAGTAAGCTATCCTGTTCACTGAAATTCTTATCTTGTCTGTCATTTATTACAGGAATTATAATTTATATCTTTACTATCAAATACTGGTGTGATTAGAGCCTAATCAACTATGAAATATTCTGACAGCAGATCAAACTATGCGCATCTGTCTGTTTTCTGAGCACCAGACAGGAATAAATATTGCTTCCTTTACCTGTAATGATATGAGAGTCCAAGGCCCCTAATCTGTCTCCACATGGGTCCTTCTAGTTGAGTAAGATATTGAATAAACACTCTGACTGCAGCTAGGTCCTCATGAAGGTAAGAGTTGACACATGGTACGACCTGGACAAGGTAGGAGGATTCCACAGACCCAACACCAACAATGACAGACTTGTTCTCAGCTTCAGCCAATGGTAACACATACTCAAATGTCTGTTTCATCTGGGAGCTGAAATCACATCAAGTTGAAAGTCTGTCAGTATTAACCTTTCATTTTAATAATGATTTATTGTACCAGTTATTTTAACAACAACCAGGTCCAACTTGGAAATAGTGAGTACTATGTTTATTCTTCAGCAGCAACAGGGACAAACTGACCATATGTACCCTAACCCTGGGGATTATCGAAAAACACTATAAGCTATCTCTACTATTCTAGCAAGAAAACCCAAGCATGACAGGAAAATGACGTGCAGAAGAACCATACATCCCCTGCCCCCAACTACCCTCAATCATTCCATCTCAGTGAAGAGAGTTGTGGTTACAGTTCTTACAACATGAAAGTCGTAATAAAGGAACGTATAAAGTCCTATCCCAGACGAGCCCTCATCTTACGACATGAAAGTCATAACAAAGGAATGAAGCATAGCTGAAAAAATTTCCCGCCTATCATGGGAATCAAACCCTGTCCTCCCGGTTAAAAATCCAATGCTCAAACCACTGAGCCAAAGAGTCGACTCCCTGACGCAGTTGTCAGAGATTGAATATATACCTACAAGCTATGCGTAATCTGCCAAGGCAGATAATCGAAGGCAGGAGTGCTAGGCCATAACACAGTGCACAACATGAAGTTATAAAATGTATATATGTAGCAACATGCAAGGTATTAAATATTTGGGATATCATTTTAACAGTTAACGCATGACAAATAAGAGATAATGTAGCATTTATTTCCTAAAAATAAGACTGTATTTCAAATTGTCTCAAACCCTGATTTTGCGAAAAACCAGAAACTATACAAAACACCATAGGGTCAAAAACTGTCATGGTTGCATGCTTGTAGAAGCTGGTTTGTTTGTATAATGTACAAAATGACAAGAAATTGCACAACAGGTTGTTATAAATATTGTATCGGCTTATTTGAATTTAACTCCCTGTAGAAGTTGGGGTCCTATGGTAAATTGGTAGAAAAATCTATGCAACAGTATAAGCTATAGCATTTCAGACCAAACTACCAAGATTTGACCTTTTGACCACTCACATGGGCACTAAAATTCAATGTAATTCATGGTAGAAAGAGATAGTGCTACTGGTCAAAGAACCCAGATTTAACATTTTGATCCCTCCCTTTAGCCTCAGGGGCAGGGTAAAATAACTGACATGGTATTACATGATTACAGGAGAAAGTGAGACATTCAATTTGACTGGGCCCAGTTGTTCAAAGCGTCGTTAGCTTAACAAGCTCGTTAAGGGTCATTTCGTTAACTGTTTTAGTGGATTCAATACACAATATTCTGATATTTTTTGCTGAAAAAATGTGAGTAGCTTTTGCACTGCAAAAGCTACTCACATTTTTTCAGCAAAAAATTTCAGCATATTTGCGTATCACTCGATGTAAATTTTTACGAATCGTTAACTAACGACGTCGTTAGCTTTGAACAACCGGGCCCAGAATCTGTGCAACAGTGTAAAAAGAGATAGCATTATTGGCTGAAGTATCCAGAATTGACTTTTGACCCCTCCCTGGGATCTAAGGTCAGGGTAAATATCTTACATAAAGCTGAATGGGTGTAGCAGATGGGCAAGGTATACAGCAGATTTGGTAGAAATTCATGCAACAGTGTAGGAGAAGAGAGCACTAAGAGATTAAGTATTCAAAAGATAATTTCCATTATCTTTAAACTTATTGTATCCTGTCCCTCCTGTCTAGAGCTATGAATATTTTCAAATTAAATACATCATATAAATCTAGTTTTCTGGCAGATATCACAATCATATGGAGGGTGCTATGCTACTATTCATTATACTGGAGCTCATACCTTGGACCTTCTTTCTTTGAATCTTGTGCCACCATCTTTGACCAGACTGTCTGAGGTTTGTATCCATCTGTTGCTAACTTTGACACATCTCCTGATATGTGAATATTCAAATTCTTTGCTTGAGTTAAAATTTGTCGTACTTCATTCATCTCTGCTTCCACCTGAAAACATAACATTGTCAGGTAAGTCTAACATTGATCTGGGTAAGCAAGGGATACATGTTTTTTTCTTACTTCTCCATTAAAATGTGTTGTAGGTACTCATTAGAAGTACAACCCTGGGGCCCTTCTAACAAGTACCCATATATTTTCATGGAGAAAAGAAAATTATCTGTACTTGTTGGTTGAAAAAGGCTCCTTAACTCCTGCCGAGTGGATTCATGTGCTCACCACAGTATACAGTAAAACCTGTGTAAGAGAGCCACCTTCGAGACTGACTTTAAATAGTGGTTGATGTGGAACAAGTTGTCTGTCTTATAAAGGTACAAAAATTACATGACATGTACCTTTATAAGACAATCACCTTTCCACATCACCCACTAAGGTCAATTTCAAAGGTGGCTGTCTTACACAGGTTTTACTGTATATGTATATTTTCATGTAAAAAAGAAAACTATTAACACTTTATCACGAAAAAAAAAAAAAAAAATCTTATCTAGAGCCTTACAGGATTTAACTTTCGATTTTTAGTTCCTCATAAGCAGAGTATACCAATATATAATTGTTTTTCTTATTTTTTTATGAGAACATACAGTCAAACTTGTCCTAAAGGCCACCTGTATTAAGCAATCACCTGTCTTCAAAGGCCATTATTTCAGATCCCTTAAAAGGCAAAAAAGAGGATTTATTCCTGTATTAAGCAAGCACCTGTCTTATGCAACCAGTTTTTTGGCATTCCCATAGGTGCTTGCTTTACACAGGTTTGACTGTATTTTGGTATCTCAGGAGATATGGCTCCCTGACTTGTCAGAACATTTCAATGGAGATATAAGAAAATAACATTTTTTTTTTTTTTTTTTGTCACATGAAATATATCAGTACCAATTTTTTGTATAACAAAAGTACTCCCACAGGTCTGCAGTAGTATAAGAACACCCCTGTAGAAATACATGTAAGTGAGTTGCAATAATTGAGCCACTCGCATCCTTACCTTAGCTGGATCTGTGTCCAGTGTCTGTAGTAGTTTTTCTAGAAACCTGTTTTGTCTTAACATACTAGCCACCTGATGGTTACAATCTATAAAGAAAGGCATAAAAATTCTCTGAACGTTTACCACTCTATGGAAAAATTCAGCAGGTGACAAATTGATTATATTTTACATATTTTTCCCTGAAAACAGACTTTGACATTTCATGCAAATTGTCTCCCCAGGAGACAATTTGCATGAAAAGTCAAGCCTATTTTCTGTGAAAAATAGAAAAAAATATTTCAAAATGTTTTCTGCTGAATTTTTTTACCCACAGTACTAAGCATTAACCCTGGTCCTGCTGAACCCAGATATGTCCTGCCTTTGCAAACAGTGTAGATCTGGATCAGTTGGCTTCTGAAGAAGCCAACTGATCTGGATCTGCACTGTTTGCCATTAAGTATGTAAATTTATATTAACAGTCTGAATCAAGCATTCTGATTGGCTGAATATTAGAAATGGGTGTGGCATCTTAATTTATTCAGAAGGACAAGGGTTAAAAAGATAAAGTAGTGGACACATCATGAGGAGAGAAACCTCTAAACTGAAAGTTTTTTGCCTCCCTTTTTCAAAGGAAGACAAGAAGAAATAAACTTGCTTCTCTTGTATATGAGTCTAGAGGGAAATTCTTTCCTTTAAGAGTAGCTCCCCACTTCAGAAGGAAGGCAAGTAATTTTATTCAGAGTGATCTCCCTTGGAGGTGTATTCATCTACTTAAAAGAAATGTATGAATGTATCAAATACTGTACATCTGCAAGATTCTAATAATTATTGTGATAATAATACTACCATCATACTCTCCTTGTACCAGGCTAAATCCAAAATTGCTATGGAAAATGTGTAGAACATACATGTAAGCAGAATTTCATAAAACCTTGATCAAGTGCTTAAAGGCTCCATATTCCTCAAAAATAGACATTTTTTTTATCCCAGAACAGTTTAATACATTGATATATGGTATTAATACGGTCATAAAATGTGGCATCTGAAAGCCTGTAAAATTTCAGTCGTTTTTTAACTGGACCAAAAATGAAATTATTTTTTATCATATTTCTGAATTAATATTGGCAATATTAATTCAGAGATATGATAAAAATAATTTCATTTTTGATCCACTTCAAGAATGAGAGACTAACTGATATTTTACAGCTTGTCAGGTGCCATATTTTATGATTGTATTAAT
Source organism: Anodontia alba (assembly GCA_964016985.1). Classification (NCBI taxonomy): domain Eukaryota; kingdom Metazoa; phylum Mollusca; class Bivalvia; order Lucinida; family Lucinidae; genus Anodontia; species Anodontia alba. Next base: position 39,293,418 of record OZ024821.1, on the reverse strand, counting down.
ATCATATATCTATTTATTAAACCTTTCTTGGATAATAAAATGTATATTTTTGAGGAAAAGGGAACCTTTAAAAGCACTGCACCTTATGTCAAAAACAGGTGGTTAATATCCAAAAAAGCAGTATTCTGAACATATATGCTGTTAGTCAACGAAGGAACTTAATTAGTACAGAATATAAAGTACGTTCAAAAACAATTACCAAAACCCAAAAGCAAACTAGAAGGCACTGGGATTTCATCTGCCAACAAGTATTTTGAAAATTCCCAGACACAAGAGAAACCATCAACTTCCAGAAACTCAAGTCTTACAGTCTACAATCTAAAATTATAGTACAAACACATGAGCTAATCCATTAAAAACCTTAAGAGTATGTTGGAAATCTGCATGCCCTGTTTGTTTCTTCTCATACATGTATACAAGGTGAAAGAATACATCTGACAGATTTTGTTCCCTTTTGGCAAAGGGGGATTATTTTTTGCAGATAGACTATTACCTCTCTTGTACTGGAAATCTTTACTGCTAAAGGAGAAGCAATTTCTTTCCTTTAAAAGTAGCCCCTCCCCACCCCACCCTCCCATAAAATGAGAAAGGAAGTAAATATTTCAGTTTAAAGAGTTCTTTCCCCTAGGCATGTATCTATTCCCCTTAAAGGCCCAAAGACTGTCTGGGCAAACTGTTCATGACTGTGCAACCTCTCTCTCCAAATTCTCCTTCCATGATACATGTAGATTTTATTCATAACTAACCTGGCATATAAAGAAGGCTTCTCAGTAGAGTTCTTACAACCACATGTCCTTTCCTCTTGTAACCTGCTATATCACTGGTCATCCTCTTAGCAACCACTCGCAGTCTCTCTGCTGTGAATTTGGTATTGTACAATATATCATATAACCAGTCTACACCTTTCTCATACTTCTGAAGCTCAACCTAGGTTTGACAGAAAATACATAGTTTATTTTTATTGTACAATATATCAGGTTATGAGTCTCTCTACTGTGAATTCAGTATTGTACAATATATCATGTAACCAGTCTCTCTGCTGTGAATTTGTATTGTACACTATATCATGTAATCAGTCAACTTGTTTCTCATACTGCTTTAGATCAATCAGAGTATGACAGTAAGAAATATATTTAGTTACTTTTATTGTACAATATATCATGTAACCAGTCTCTCTGCTGTGAATTTGATATTGTACAATATATCATGTAACTAGTCAACTCGTTACTCATACTTCAGAAGATTAAACTGGGTATGAAAGTAAAAAATATACTTAGTAACTTTTATTGTACAATGTATCATATAAATATAGCAGATAGCGAGCAAAGCACACATATCCCTGGTCATAGCTATCAGAGGTATGTTAAACCAATTTTGTAGATGTGAATTTCCCTCAGTATTGCATGGGAGATGAGCAAAAGAAAAAATCACAGCATCTTGGTTTTCTCTGCCACAACATACTTCACCATTGTTAGGGTGTACATCACGAAAACACACCTATATAATGCTGACCCCCTTAAACCCCACTTTTATACAGTAAAACTGGGGTTTACAGGGGTATACATTATTTTTCTTATTTCTGCAAAAAACACAGATTGTGGGTACTCGTTAGAACTGCCTCACCGAGGCAGTTCTAACGAGTACCCACAATCTATGTTTTGAGCAGAAATATGAAAAAGATCAGAGTCTTTTTATCTGAAAAATTTTCAGTTTTTTTTTGGGTGAAATTTTCTATATATTTGAATAGGCGTGTTTTCGTAATGATACAAAATTTGATGACTCTGGCTCTAATAGCAGGTGAGAAATCTGTGAGGAATTTTTATGAGAAAGAAATAAAACTGAATAAATAAAGGGAATGAGGGATTTTTATGAGAAAGAAATAAAACTGGATAAATAAAGGGAATGATAATCAGGAGGATGTTGATTCTCTTACACGATACAGTAAGTCAAACCTAATGTTTGTACAAGCTTTCAAAATCCTAAGTCTTATAGTTCCTGAGAAATCTTTGACACAATTTTCCCTTTGCCTTACATTTGAGTGACAGGTGGAAAAAATAGAAAAAAAGAAAGCTAAAATAAATCACGGTAACTTGCTTTTCGTTTACACAATAGAGTTTAACCCTCTGTAGGTGTATACAAAATTTGAAGACTAGCAGTCACAGAACCTGAGAAATTTGTGACGAAAAGTTTTACTGGAGAGAAAGAAAAATAGAAAAATAAAGGGAATGATAAGAATGAGGATGGTGATTCTCTCTTACACAATACCACTAGTGGTATCCAATGTTTGGTATGAGATGCAGTAGTTTCTGAGAAATCTTTGACTGGATAAATAAAGGGAATGATAATCAGGAGGATGTTGATTCTCTTACACGATACAGTAAGTCAAACCTAATGTTTGTACAAGCTTTCAAAATCCTAAGTCTTATAGTTCCTGAGAAATCTTTGACACAATTTTCCCTTTGCCTTACATTTGAGTGACAGGTGGAAAAAATAGAAAAAAAGAAAGCTAAAATAAATCACGGTAACTTGCTTTTCGTTTACACAATAGAGTTTAACCCTCTGTAGGTGTATACAAAATTTGAAGACTAGCAGTCACAGAACCTGAGAAATCTGTGACGAAAAGTTTTACTGGAGAGAAAGAAAAATAGAAAAATAAAGGGAATGATAAGAATGAGGATGGTGATTCTCTCTTACACAATACCACTAGTGGTATCCAATGTTTGGTATGAGATGCAGTAGTTTCTGAGAAATCTTTGACTCAAATTTCCCTATGGAGTGAGAGATGGAAAAAATGGACAAAAGAAGGTAAAATAATATTCCAGCATCATGGTTTTCTCATACACAATATACTTTAACCCATTTTAGATGGGAAATCCCCAAAAGGGTAACTGGCAAACAGAACAGTTCCAGATCAGATGCCACAGACTGTGGGGTCTGATCAGGGTCTATGCTGTTTTCATTAGAAAAGGAATTTCTTTAAAACATAGTAGTAAGAAAACTAATCAGATTGATTGTGTTGGGGTTTAACTACACGTCAACCCTTGAGGGTCATTTTGTGTCGTCTCCCAGAGAAAGGGAGAAAAGAGATAGAAGAGAGAGTAGAGGAGATGAAAGAGAGGGACAGGCAAGAAAGAGGAACAGGAAAGAAAGTGAAGAAACAGAAGAAATAAAAACATTCCCCCTCTACCCTTACCCACTACAAGGATAGCAGGCCTTGCCCAACTGTAAGCCAATATCAGTTGGACGCCCCAGTGATGTAAGATACACAGCACCTTCGCACCACCCGCCCACCCCCAAAAAGACACCCTGCTATGGGAAATAGACCGGTCCAAAGAGTTGTGATAGAAGAGTCCACTCAATGTAAATGGGCTAACCCTTTATAGGTGTATACAAAGTTTGAAAACTCTGGCTCTCATAGGAGCTAAATTATCTGTAGCAATGTGGCTACTTTTTTATAAGAGAGAAAGAAAAAAGTGCAAATAAAGGAAATGAAAGCATGAGGATGCTGATTCTCTCTTAAAACAATACAGCATGTCATACTGAATGTTTGTACCAAAGTTCAAAATCCTAGAGAGAGTAGTTCCTGAGAAATCTTTGATGGAAGAAAAAGATTACATACAGACACATAGACACAAAGACAAACATTGTTATGAAACAGACAAAAACAATATACCCCCTATATGCTTCATATGCTAGGGGTATAACACAGACACAAAGACATGTAGACACATAGACAAACATTGTTAAGGAAAACAATGAAGAAGTCAACTGATCTGGATCTGCACTGTATCAACAACCTGGATCAAGTAATCTCTGAGTGGCTGACAATTAGAAGTAGGTGTGACATCTTAATTTATTCAGCATGGCAAGGGTTAACCTCTCTATAACAGCCACCACCCAATAACAGTTTTATGCAAACCTACTTGTGATTATTGTAAGATTCCATTATGAACAGACAGCAAGGAGATATAAACTTCATAGTGTGAAATAATCAGAAATTTTAAATCAGTTATAACAGATCTCTCTGTCAGTACAATATCAAACAACTGCAACTCTCTGTCTCTCTCTCAATATCCATGTATACATGTTGTAGTTAAAGTTGCATTTACCTTTAAGCCTATCCTCACAACCTGGGGATAACTGCCACAGCTGAACTTGGTTCCTTTTATACCAAGACAGGCTCCAGTTACCAATGTGTCAGCTTCTAGCTGAGATATCACCTCCTCATGTGGAATCACAACTAAAGGAAATAATTGGAATTATGTCTGGTGATTTGAAACAATGCACCTTATACAACTACTGTATTCCAAAATATTTTTGTGTTGCCAAATTTTTGTGGAGTTGTCTCAGAAACACAGGGATAAATTTTCGCTGTTATAATTTCACCGGTTGCTTGTTCCTGCAAAAATAAAAACTGCGATTGCCCAACAAATATTTGAACTTGGCACTCATGTCAGCTAAAAGAAAAATGAAAGCATCTTTCAGTTTCAATACACTTGTTTGTTTTTTCGTTTGTTTGTTGTTTTTTGTTGTTTTTTTTAAATGAAAGAAAAATATTTGAGGCCAAACATTATAGGGGAAATCGCTCTGACAATATTCGACTAAAATCTGGGAAGCAGCCATACTCATATCATCATCATATCATATCATAATTGGATTTTTGATTAACGTGCAGGTACAGTGGCAACATCCACATCAGTGGGCCTCCTTCCAGATAGCTGGCTTGCTGCAGGCATGGCAGATCTCGCACCAGATCTCCAGGTATGTCTATCATGAGGAGTGATAGCCGAGAGCTTCCACTCTCTGCAATCCCTCTCTGTCAGCTGCTTCCATGTCATCTTGGGCCTCCTATGCCCACGCTTTCCAGCCAGGAAACAGCCATACTCTCAATCAATATTTCTGCACAAAAGGAAGGCATCTTACTAAACACCACTTACAATGCATTAGAACACCTTTGATCCACTGATTCAAAAAGTCTCATTCCGCAAGAAGTTTGTCCCAACATTCGTTTGCAGTCATTCCAAGTTCGATTATGATCAAAAGAAATTGCTAAATTACTCATCAATGATGAGAAAAGTCCTTTCCCCAGAATGTGTAAAAATATTTCAAAGAAAGAAAGAAAATCTTTGCTTTACACACCAAATTATGCAAAACACAACAAGAATAGGAGAGAGTGTTCTGATAAATGACAACATGCAGGTTTCTCCAGGGTATTTACCAATAATTTCAAATATTTGCACACATATAATTGGCTTCTATTGACATTTGAATTTAATAGGCAATGATAATGGGCAATTTAAATTTTTACAGGTAGTATGTGGCGATCAACCACATATGGAGGACAATTTGCATTTTGGGAATAAATTTACTGGCTGATAGCGCTCATGTAAAATGGCGCTCTTTTAGAAAACAAAATCACAGAGATATTGATCGAGAATTTTATGGCTGGTGCTTAAGACATTATCGTTGGATGCTTGGCAAATATCTCTGCTACTTTAGACAAACTTGGAAAATATTGCACAGATTTTACTTTTTTGCGGATCAAGACCGGCAAAACTTGGCGAATATTAGGTAATACCGAAATTTTCCAGAATAAGGTAATTCGAACAAGATTTACTCTGATAAGGTAATATATATGAAATTTGATAGCTGCACCTTGTCACAAACATGAGCTTACCTAAACTAAATTAGTTACACATATCTCTTGAAAAAAGACATCATAAACATATTTTTTATTCCTATACAAAAACTTATGTAATGGTTACTCATTATAAGAGCCTCACTGAGTGCTTCTAATGAATACCTCCATCATTTTATGGACAATTAAGAAAATATCTACACTATCTGACTGAAAATAGTACCTTATTCATATATAAGGTTACAGAAAATTGTATATCACTAATATGTGGTTACAGTATATCACTAATATATGGTTACAGACAATTGTATATCACTAATATGTGGTTACAGACAATTGTATATCACTAATATATGGTTACAGACAATTGTATATCACTAGCAAGTTCTTTTTACCAAATGTGTGCCAAGATGCAATCATCAGAACAAGTAAGCAGTTATATACAAACCCGATAATCTGCTTTTCAGGGGCAACTTTCATAGATTTTACATCTCAAGAAATAATCTAAATATATTATGGTAGTCATATACAAATGGTTGAAACCTTTAAATCTGGTGTCTTAATCATTATGTCTGTTGGAATAAAAAAAAAATTATTTTTAATTCTAATGCACTTGCGTATGTAATGCGATGTCTGATAGGATAATGTCAAAAATTTGTGATGGTATATTCTACGATATACTGTCGGTAATCCGATGTTATCATGTAACATCACTTCTCATTTGCTGGCATTTGGTTTTACCCAGCTCACAGCACTTATCACTTTGTGCAAATAGTACATTTTATCAACAGAAAAAATTAATAAATGCATTACGTCACTGTAAAACAAAATTTCCGACTGCAAAACCGCCGATTTACCTCCCCAAATGACAAATTTAAATGCTGTTATCCCCTAAAAAAGACTTGTAGGAAATACATGCACTAAACTGACAACAAATTTAGAAATTTGAAAATGTGCCTTCAGACAGACAATAAAAAAATCTGTGATGGTTGCCCTTAGAAACAAAGAACAAATAAAAGAACAAAAATCAGAGTCTCAGTTTTATTCAGACTTTTCAAATGACTGCAATGTAGTTTGAAGAGCTGCATATGCTCCCTGGTACTAGCTTAAGATGAACTCATTGCATGCAGTCTACTCTCCTTTTGACATCTTTCAGAAAGTCATTTTTTACCTGGCGCTTTATACAGAACAAGTAAATTTGCAAACTTAAAGGATGATTTAATGCAAAACCTTTTGTTGTAACTACCTATGCACAAAAAGTTTTGTTCTAGTCAATGGTTTTTAAAAATTTGAATATTTGCCACTTTTTCTCATAGTAAAAATGGCTGCAAAATATGCAAAAATTGATAGAGTAGGTAGTTTGGTTGCAGGTTTTCAACAAGTACTACTTGTTCAAATTTTCTGCAATGTTCACAATACCGCTATGGAACATTAATCATTCAAAATCACTGAAGAAAAGCAAAAACTATTTGTTTGTAAAAAAAATTCCAAAAATCCAGTTTAATATTAGAACTGCATATGGTAGCTCAGACCCATTTTTGGCCATAAAATTATTTTTACAATATAGGGATCACCCATGGTTTTTCGTGCATTAACATTTGCCGGTTCTCAAGGAAGCTGTTTGAACACGAGGCCACTATGCCAAGTGTTCAAATATCTTCCGAGGGACCGGGCAAATGTTATTGCAATGAAATAACCATTGTTGATCGTTGTTCTTGCATAACTTATGATTCCAAAGGCAAATTGTGACGAAAATGCCCCAAGGCTCCATATAAACTCCATATAAACTCTTTAAATGTGACGGCAAACCAACATGGTGGCTAGTTCAGAATGTTGTTTACAATGATGCCAGTTGTGCAATGACCCTCTGACATCATCATAAAATTCTAAAATGCTACTTTCAGGGCGATAACGTTATGTCGCTTAACATAACTTAAACAAAGCAAGGCCCATCTTGTGATATCAAAAGTTCAAAATCCATGTTCAAACAGAATGTGAAATTCATGATTTGAACATGGATTTTGCTGTTTGAACATGGCTTCTGGTCCATTCAAGAATAGCTTCAAACAGCTATGTTCTTAGGATTTTATGCAAGAATAAATATTTGAAAACAAAGCGCAGAAACAGAAAAGACAAATGGTTTCTGATAAGATATGGTAAGTCCAAACAAACTTTTTTCATTTAGAATAAAAAGCCAAGCTAAAAATGTCTTTCCAAGAGATGTCGAAAGAACAGTAATAAGGATCTTTTGGACCATTTGCAAAAAAAAAAAAAAAAAGAGCATTTCCACTTGTGGTTTAAAAGTAAATTCATTACCTCCATTTCTCATCACAGGACTTTCAAACACAACTTCACAAAACAGTGGTAAATAATACTTGAGTTCCTGAGGTATTCCACTGGAATCCAATAATGCCGACATCTGTAAACATACATGTACAATTATATGAGCCACAACATGAGAAAATGTACCTTCCGCATGTGCACCATGTGAAGACTCAAATCGGCCTGCACATCTATGCAGTCTGATCAAAGTCTTCATTGTCTGCATGAAGAAACTTTGCATCCCTGACATTCTAAAATGCACCCAACAAAGCTTCTGATCAGACTGTGCAAATGCGCAGTCTGATCTGAACCTTTGCTGGGAGCAAATGCCTCAAGGTATGTTTTTAGATATTGCGGGTCATATGTATCATGATAGGGGAGCTTCTGGGCCCAAATGTTATAAACTTTGTTAGCTAAACAAAGCTGTTACATTAATATGATGTGTGATGTTAAATACTGAATTAAAAAAAATTAAATACACTGATAATTTTTTTTTATGAAAAAAAAAAAAAAAAAAATGTCTGTAGCTTTTGCACTCTCACTTCTATTTATTTTCTTTTTCATAAAAATATCAGGGTATTTTAATTTTTTAAAGCTGTTCAATTGTTCTAAGTATTGTTAGCTGAACAAACTCTTTAAATTAACATATTTTAATATTAAATTTCAAAAATTTTAAATACACTGATATTTTTTGACAAAAAATGTGTCACAGAGTAGCTTTTGCACATAAAAAAACAACAACAAATATCTGTGTACATTTTGCATTTTAAAAGTTTAAAGCTAGCTCACACTTTTTTATTAACATTTAGTGTACACTCCCTTCCTACTTTATCGCGGGTCCTACTTTATAGCAGGATTTGCATATCTCCTAATTTCTCATCTGCTGCGCCCCCTATCGGTTGTTTATATTAGTTTCATTTCGGGGCGGCAAACAACCGGTAGCAAAAAATTTAAAAAAATGGACAAATATATAGGATATCGGTGTGTAAAATTACATTCATATTGAAGTTGTATAGAACTTACTTTTGTGCATCTTCTGTATACCCCCCTGCCCTTAAAAGTTTGTATAATTCGTTTTTAGGTCATCGTTTTTAGTTTTCTGTACAGGAAACAGACGACAGTGTCTAAGAGTTGTCCCTCTTACTGAAAGTCACATTACTACCATATATGGAAAGTCCGTCCCAGCATCCCAAAATGAGGGAAACCAGCAACCAATTAATAAACAATTTTGCAAATTGTATAGAAGAGTTCACCCCAACTTAGATTCTCAGTTTGAATGGTCGTCTTACACAGTTTGACGTTGTGTATCGGTATTTTTTTTCTCAAATGGGTAAGTGTGATGTTTGCTCCCAGAGGACACATCTTCAGTTTTGTTCTAAAGTTAAAGTTACAAGGAAGTTTGGGGGATTTAGGGGTCCCCACTGCAAAAAAAATTCCCAGCAAACATGTCTTTCTTTAAAGCATATTGTAGACAGCAACCTGTTGCTTTTGTTACGATTACCAAAGTTTTAAAGTTGTGACTGAAATTCCGAAGTCGGTGTTTAGTGACACAATTGTTTCTGAACACTTATGAAGTGTTTTAAATAAAGTGGCTACCCATTACTAAAATCAATTTCAATTTAAATGAACCCCGCAATAAAGGAGGGTGACCCGGTGACGTCACTATAACTCAATTGGCGGACAAAAACAACGCGTCTGAAAAATCTGACAGGCCAACTTAAAATATGTTTTATGCAAGATTGTTTAAAAGGATTGAAGTACATACAAAATGATTTGATAAAAGGTACAGTGTCTCCTTTTTCTCTTATTTTGCTACGAGTCATAAAGGGTGTGATAAAGCAGGGCACCGGTATATATAATCCTTTTTTTACTTCAATATTTGAACATCACGCTAATTTAAAGACTTCATATAGCTAATGATCTATAAACAACTGAGCCCATGTGAGCTTCTACAAATAAGCAGCTGACCTTGGTCTGTGCTGATCACATTTAGGAAGTATTGGAATTTCACAGTTGTCCCCACAAAACAGATAGAGAATCAATCGCTGGTGCCAAGTGAAGACTAGAAAATTTTAACCAAGGGTCCAACATTCAAGTGTGAAATGAGGCTTTGCCTGGTCTCAGTATTTTCTGGTCTTGCCTTTGGGGAGTTTCATAAGTTTCATATGAAATGACCACAAATGTAAAATTTTATTTATCATCTGATTTTAAACTCTATTTGATGGCTGCAGAAGTTGAACCATGTTTCAAAAGAAAACATAACATTGTCAAGGGCATCATGACGACATTACACGCCAGTAACCAAGTGTTATGTAACATGTGGTCATATCATTTTTATGACATGATGTTATCCACTGAATAATAGTGATGTCATATGTGCCATACCATGCCAAAATGTGTCTTCCGGCATATGCGGACAGCAACAGCCCAGATCAGACTGCGCATCCATGCAGTCTGATCAGGGCCTTTGCTGTCTGCTAACAGAATCATTTGGCACTATAGAATGTATCAATGGAGAGCAAATGCCCTGATAAGACTTTGCGCACACACTGGATGAATCTGAATCTGGACATTTTGTGCATGCTCGAAGACATTTTTTCTCTTGACATCATCCATATGTTAAATCAATATAAAGCAAAAGTCCATATCAGATTATGTTGGGTAGTTGGTTGATCTGATTCTTTGTTGTTCACATATGCCCCAAAGACACCTTTTCTCATGATGTGACTCATTTGCACACTGTAAAAAGCAAAAAACAGTTATCACAGTCTTCATGTTTTGCAAATAGGTTCTAGAGTTCTAGAGTCTTGTCTTTGCCAACAGAAATGGTATTGATCAGGGCCCAGTTGTTCAAAGCATCATTAGCTTAACGAGCTCTTTAATGGTCAAAACTTTAACTGTTCTAGTAAGTACAATATCTAATTCACAAGTACTTTTGCTGAAAAAATGTGAGTAGCTTTTGCAACTGCAAAACCTACTCGCATTTTTTCAGCAAAAATATGAGCATATATGCCTTATTTGATGATCAAAGATTTAACAATACGTTAACTAACGACATCACTAGTTTCGAACAACTGGGCCCAGATAGGCAAGTGTACTGGGCCTTCATTCTCTAAGCTTTAGATGAAGTACTAACCAAAAAGTATTATTACAGGTTTTTGTTTGTGTTGAGGTTTTATGGCCTAGTCAACCCAATGGGGTCATGTTGAGTGTGGTCAGTTTACCTAACCACACATTTACTGGGCAGGCTTAGTCCTTTAAGCGATTAACCAGTATTGTGCACAGTCTATCATCAGAAACTGACAACTACCCTTCTTGAATCAGCTGAAGGGAGAGAATGACCGTAGAAATTATTTCACGATCAAATTCCTCGAAAGAATGTTGCCAACCTTGGCGGGGGTCGAACCAGCGACCTTCTGGTCTCCAGTCGGATGCACATCCAATTGAGCCACCGAGGCGGGCTTTACTACAGGTATTACAATTTTTATTTCTGCATGAAAACATATGTTATGGGTACTCAGTGGAAGCATCTCATGGAAACACTTCTCATGAATACCCACAACATGTTACATTGAAAAACTAAAGCAAGTGCCCAGAGGGGCACGAATACCCCAGACCAGCACCATTTCTTAATTATAAAATTAAAACTTTAACGCAAAACTTTGAAGTAGATGTTAACTAATGGATGACTGGACATATATATGTATGAACATACCAATGAATGGATGAATGGAAAGACAAAAACTATATACCCTCAACATACTTTTTATGCCAGGGGTATAATAAGAAAACTATTTCTTGCACACCAGATAATGGAAATCCTGGATTTAACCCTGGGATAGAAATTCTTATCCTAGCCAGGTTATCTTATCCAGGGTAAGATAAAAAATGAGAATTCTCACATGTAGATATGCACTGATTATGGACGTCATGTATGCCATGGTTAAGGTTTACGTCACTGCACGTAATGACATAATCAAATGCCACAGTAATGTCATCACAATAGGCGGATGTCAGCAACTGAAGTGACTGCATCATTAAAAAATCTATGTTCAGAAAGGAAAGGTGTGCCAGAAAAAGAATCTATCATGGGTGGGGGAGGTTGATAGAAAAAGCTGTCCTTCATGCAAGCCTCTTGGTGCCATACAATAATTCTCAGGACAGATTTTTCTATCTATCCCTCACACCCATGATAGACTCTTATAACATTTGAATACCCGTCTTATTTAGAACTATGATTTGTCTGATATTTCCACTTTTTGTGTGAAACTGCTTACTCGTCTATTTCCTTGTACTTACTTGAACAAAACTTGTATGTATATCATCCAGCTGAAATTTGAATGGAATTTGGTCCAATGGGAAAAGAGGATGTTGATTTTCTGCTGCCTTTTGATTAGAGGAAGGTTTGATTGGATGGAAGAAAATAGATTTTACATCTGGCACATTAACACTGGTCAGCACAGAATCTGGAGCCTCTTTCTGAAAAAGTTAAATTGCAAAATCTTAACCCTAGTCCTGCTGAACCCGGATATGCCCTGTCTTTGCAAACAGTGTAGATCCAGATCAGTTGGCTTCTTCAGAAGCCAACTGATCTGGATCTACACTGTTTCTCATTCAGTATGTGAATTTGTATCAACAACCTGGATCAAGTAATCAGAATTTTTACTGGTGATACAATCAATGACATTCATTAATCAGGAATCACCAGTTATCTGACTGGATGAAAATTAGAAGTGGACATGGCATCTTAATTTATTCAGCATGGCAAGGGTTAAAACAGTCACTGTGAAAAATGGGACTCTGTTACAGTTGCAAGGCATGTAGCCACAAACCTGCTCTTGTAACCATGGCACTTGATTTAAGGACTCACTCCCCACTCTGGCCCTTGTACCCAGTATTTATCATGAGCAGATTATAGACTCTATGATTTATGATGAAAAGTTGATCTGGGTTTGCATATATTATTAGGTATGGAAAAATCTACGTATCAGCTTATAATAGCAATGATTTGTGGAACAGTTTATATAATAGTTTGATTATTTTGATTATACAATGTACTTAATGTATTATACAAAATTCAAACTGTCATGATTTAAATAAAGTAAAAATAAATTTTCCAAACTGCATTCATGCCAAGTCCTACCATATTTGCCTTATACAGACAGACCTGAGCAAACAGTGCAGACTCGGATCATAGGGCGTACAGAATTTGCCATTCCTTCATAACATTAAGGACATCTCATCTACACACCACCTGATAAGGTCCATTTTTCCATATTGTTTATATATATCTTATTGCTTACAAAACCATATGCTGTGGGTACTCATTAGAAATGCCTCACAGAGGCATTTTTACAGAGAACCTACAACATCTGGGCCCAGTTGTTCAAAACATCGTTAGCTAAAAGAGATCGTTAGTGGTCAAAATATTAATTGTTCTTGTAAGTACAATATCTAATTCACAGTTACCTTTGCAAATGCAAAAGCTACTCACAAATTTTTCAGCAAAAAATAGGTACAGTCGACTCTCGTTATCTCGAACTTCACGGGACCTGATAAAAATGTTCGAGTTATCAGTAGTTCGAGACAACCAAATTGTGACATCATAGGTATGACGACTGTTCGCCTCAACGTGCTTGGAAGGCACATGTATATGGCAATTTAAATAATTTACGCGTACTTCAGTTTGCATTATTACTGTTTGTTTTAGGAGATGCAATGGTTTTCTTGAAATAATATCATCAATAAATGTTAACAGTAATAAATTTCAAACGTCTCTTGTTGTCTTTTAATACTCCTGCAAATTTGGACTTCCATGAGCTATAAATAAATTACTGGTTTCCGGGTTGTGTTAGCTATACATTATGAACTGGTTTGGATTAGCTCCCTTCGCATAGACGACTCGATAAAGAGTTGACTGGTTTCCGCTTTCGCATAAAACGCTTACAATGTTAAGCGACAGCTGTAAGCTAGTTTGGATTATCTCCCCTGGCATAACGAACCATCTCAGCGCGGCAAACTGTAGATCCTGCAGAGAAAGCTCGTTATGAACCGTCTCATCTGGACCTACACTATTTGTGCGGGTATCCGTACCATTCTACAGGGTCGGAAGGGTTAACATCGGTACCCACATGTGATTCGTCTATTTGAGGCCGTGCACAACTCCTATTAGAAGACTGTGCGACTGTCAAAGACTCGGATCAGCCTGCACGCCCACGAGTTTTCCACGCATGAGCCTTATCTGGGCTTACCAAAGAGCACCGCCTGATTAAAGAGTAACAAGCCAAGATTCAGACTTTGCTAGCCTGATCAATACAGGCTGATATGAGTCGAAACCTGTCGCGCACTGACTTTTCTTGAAGACGCTATATCATTCAGACGGACAGTACTCAATAGTGAAGAGCATATCTAAACAACAAATTAAAGAAACTTCGTTGATTAATCTTCTATAACACTATTCTGGGCCGCTTTTTATCTTACAAATCAATGACACGAGACGGTGTTGAGCGCCGCGTGTCAAACCCGACTCGACACGCATGTGATTTCATAATTACGGATTTTAGACATTGTTTGTGTTGTTTGTAATTACCTGGACAAAGAGGAAAATTAAAATATTGATTTATTTATCAATGGCCTATTATGATTTTCATTAACCGAGAGACCGGCGGCGCCGCATCTTACATTTTTTTGCCCTTTGTCATGGTCCGACGACATAAACAGGCGACATTTTCAGATGCAGGTTTTCTTGGCACTTTAAGGGTTAAATGAGCTTGTTCAAATTTTAGGATAAGTATGAGAGGGAGTCAACCTCCAAATACTAAGGGTAAATAGGGTATTTTTAGTAGAATACTAGAAAATATAATCTGATAATTTTGTCTACAGCATCTTAATATCTAAGGGCAATTGATATATTTTCAATGGACATAGTTTCAATTGTTTTTGTCCCCTTCTGAAAAGGAGACAATGTTTATGAAATGCCAATATCTATTTTTTGGGAAAAGTAAGAAAATTATTTCAAAATGATGTCTACGGAATTTTTTATCTAGCATGCTAAGAGTTAATACACTCTGCCCATTCTGCCCATTTTCATCATTGGTACAACCAAAATAAAAGTGCTACCTCATTTTCATCTGTGGCATGATCCAAGATGGTTGCCTTCTCAATAAGCCCAGCTTCTCCTAACAACTCCCGCTGCTTAGCAACACGTTCAGACTCTGTCTTAGCCATCTCTTCCATTAAAGAATTACTTGGTTCACCAATGATCTAAAAGTACACAAAAAGCAACATAATCCAGCTTTGTATACCTACATGTATTTATAATATTTTCCCTAAACATTCAAACAGCACCTGATCAGGGTCTCCACTGTTTGCAAATAGTTCAAACATTTTTCTTTTGGAATATCTGCATCATACAGCCTGACATACCTAAAATCAAAAAATGGACTCTTCCAATATACAGTGTGGGAGAGTTTATTCCATCTTTAATGGGCTAAACAAGTAGTCTGATAAGGATCCACACCATTTGCCATTCAGGCAGCACTATTAAGAAATCTCATCAGGCAGTCAAATGGATTAGGCCAAATAAAAAATATGTATGTTTAGGGTAATATGTTTGAGAAAGATAGGTGGGTAGAGTAGGTTGGGATTTCTTTTTTTTTACATTTTTTATGTAGAACTATACCATAATTACCAAATATATTTAAGAAATAAATTATTCCAAACCATGCTCAAATGCCTAAGATAAAGCACAGTTGAGTTTGGGTTGTACCCATTTGAGCACGAGCGAGCGCAGAGGGGGGTGGGGATTACAGAGTTACAGAATTATTATGGAAAGCCTAATACAGTCGACTCTCGTTATCTCGAACTCGCTTATCTCGAATAACCGCTTATCTCGAAGTGAAAATCTGGTCCCTGTTTTAACACATGATCTACCAACAAGCAACAAAATATTGTGGAAAAGAGGAGAAATTTCTCCTCTTTTCCACAATATTTTCAATATATCTCTAACTTAGGAGTCAAATTAAAGATTCATTCTGTTAAAGATGGTTGTTCAATTAATTGTTTTCCACAGTTCCACAAATCTGATATGTCAAAGTACGGATATCTGGAAGTGTTTCATAGAGTACCTTGGATTTCAAGATAACGAGAGTCAACTGTACTATGTCCCCTCACTTTTCTTCTAACACCCCTCATTGAGCGAGTTTTGCATAAATGAATTTTTTTATTGATTTTCATTATTATTTTTATTACCTGACTTCCCCTTTGGTAGCTGACAATACCTCTTAAGTATTACGTCACGTGGTTACGTAGTTACAAGATTCGATGACGAATATTCAAAATGGCGGATAACTTATGCGAATCAGCTGACGGTGTAAAATATAAATAAACGATGTATTAATATAAAAACTTAAATCCTGTGTTCATGAAAGAACTGCAAAACGTATGGAATTTGAGTGCCGCGATGGACTGTAATAAGGACAGATATAAAACAGCAAATAAGAATGTTAACCGACTTACTTTCGTTTTCGAACGTCAACAAATACACAATGGAAACAAGAAGTAAAACGAATGTGTTTGAATGGTGTAAACTGTAGAGAAACTCATCAGGTAAAAAAAAAGTCAAAGAACTGCAATATGCTCTTAGATCATTTTCTGTCTTAATAAATAAAATAATTTATTATGTATATGAATGTTTCGGCCAATATTGTATGCTAATCTAGCGTCCATAGTTACCAGGGGGCGAAACTTCCATAAATATGATTAGTTTCCCGTCGATAGCGCGCGACGAAATTTCTGTGCTCAAATACCTTAGATAAAGCACGGCTAGAAATGTAAAGACAAATAAGGAACAACACATGCAGGGGTGTTAGAAATGGACTTCGCACATAATTCACATAAAACTTTACCATGTCTGTTTGACTATCCTAAGATGTACATGTATCTAAAAGTACTAACAGAAGGGCAAACAGTGTAGACTCTGATCATACTGCTCCTACAGGAGCAGTTTGATCTGGGCCTACACTGTTTGCGCAGACCCACTTGTCCAAATATTAATAGCATAAGTATTCTATCCCAGTACCATTTTTTTTTTTTTTTTTTTTTTGAGAAAACATGAAAACAAAATTGCTAGGTTTCACCAGGAAAATAGGGTAGGGTAGGGTTACCCTAAACACACATATTTTTTTTGGCCTTATTTAACCACTTGGGAGTTTTATGACCCACTGTTAAGACCATGTTGATATGGACAATAAATCTATTCATACTTTTCCTGGGCAGACTTAGTTCTCTCAGTGGTTAACCAATACTTGTGCACATACTTTTGCCAGTAACTGACACCTGTCCTCCTTGAATCAGTGGAAAGGGGAGAATGACCGTAAAAATTACTTCATGATCAATCCTCACAAAAGTCATGTGGCTGAGCTGCGATTCAAACTTGCAATCCCTGGATCAGCAGTCTGGGCCCAGTTGTTCAAACCTAACGATATTGTTAGTTAACGTATCGTTAAAACTTTGATCATTAAAATATGTCATATATGCTAATACTTTTGCTGAAAAAATGTGAGTAGCTTTTGCATTTGCAAAATCTACTCACATTTTTCTCAGCAAAAATACCTGTGACTTAGATATTGTACTTACCAGAACAGTTAACATTTTTCTCAGCAAAAATACCTGTGACTTAGATATTGTACTTACCAGAACAGTTAACATTTTGATCACTAACAAGCACATTAAGCTAATGGTGCTTTGAAAAACTGGACCCAGACGTGCTACCAAATGTGCTATGTAGCCTGACTCACCAAGAATTCAAATGGATTTTTTTTTTTCCAATTTTAAAATAAGCAATGTAAGGAGTTAAGGTGAAAGCATGTCTAGGCTAATTATGGTAAATCACTACTATGAAGGTAGAAGAAGACTGTTTGACTAAATACTAAAACTATTGTTGTTTCATCACTTTTCTGTTCATGAACCAGATGCTGGTCATTAGAGAACCTGACAGTTGTACGGTAGCCTAAGCTAGATCTATGCAGAGCAGTTGTGTTACTACTACTGCTAATAATAATTATAGTGTGGGTGCTATCTTTGCACAGTTTGCACATTTAAAACCAATTGAAATTTCTGCCAATCAAAAGATTTGAGCTTCCAGCGCATGGATATACACTACAACCTCTTTATAACACAGCTCATTATAACACGGTTTTGGATATAACACGGTTAAAAGATGGATCCCAAAAATGTATAGATTATCTTGAAAAATGACCATAAATGGTCATTTTTCAATATAATCTATACATTTTTGTTTGGATATAACACGGTTGCTTAACTAACACGGTTTATGCTATGGACACCAACAATAGTGTTATAAAGAGGTTGTGGTGTATGTGTTTGGGTCACTGAGTATGGACAAAGATTGCCTTGATCAGCCTACACGTCCACAAAGTCTGCTTACAGAATCATTGCCAAGATTTTTGATTCAGAATGAGAGTCTTTGAGACAGCTTAGTTTGAATCTGTTTTTTGGCTTGTTTCCTTTAAAAATCAAAAAGAAAAGTTTATTCTATTATAAAGTCAACCTTTTCCATAAAGATATCATTATGAGTATCTTGGCTCTAAAAGGTAATATTCTGTAAAATACTATACAACTAACAAAATTAAACAGAAATTGTGAATAGAGAACACATCTGGTTTAAACACCAGTAGGCTATCCGCCATATCTAAATCACACACCTCCATGACTCATTTGACGTCACAGCTACAGACTGTGAACTACCTAGTGGAATACAGGTAAATTCAATATCTGTAAATAACCCAACTTTTTTTATTAATAACTTCCCTTTTAAGAATGTTTTTGTAATGGCGATTTTTACATTTTCAATCATAAGGAAAAAAACTTGTGGTGGGTAAAAAATCTTTGAAAAAGATTTTTTCTCTTCATTTCACCTTAAAGGGGAACGCAACCCTAATATATAATATATTTCACAATGAAGAGCGTGTAAAAATTGATACAAGTTTGATCAAAATCGGTCAACAAATAACAAAGTTATAGTTGTTTGAAGGATTTAACATGGCTGACATTGGCGCCGCCATTTTGAATATTCAATGAGATTCCAATAATTTTTAAACTATAAAAATTTGCATTATTTTTATAAGGAAAGCATCTGTTTTTAGAAAATAAGTTGCTTACCACATAAGGGAAACATGTTCAGAAAGATTAATCTATCAATCTATTTGCTGTTTCCTTTGATTAAGCATATTTGATTTAGGGCTGTGTGACATCACAAAGCCTAAAAATGGCGGCCTC
Source organism: Anodontia alba (assembly GCA_964016985.1). Classification (NCBI taxonomy): domain Eukaryota; kingdom Metazoa; phylum Mollusca; class Bivalvia; order Lucinida; family Lucinidae; genus Anodontia; species Anodontia alba. The sequence goes on along the minus strand of OZ024821.1, from coordinate 39,274,160 downwards.
CACGACAGCTGGTTTTCAAATATTTAAGCTCCAATAACTTTTTTATTTGCTGGTCGATTTTGATTAAACTTGTATCAAAATTTTCTGCTTGGAAAGTTCTATCCTGATAGGCATACTTTCTTTCTACAATGCCTTTTCCTTTAAAGTGGGTCACTCCTCCTGCAGTTGTTAGACACATCAACAGTTAGTAAATGGACTTGTCCAAATTTCAAGACAATTGTGGTAAGGTAAAGAGATCAGACATTTTTCAGTTTTGCTATATATTTGTGAAAAGTTTTATCTATACTTAAGTTATCGTTTGGAAACAAAAATACAGATGGACATAGACAGACGGACAGAGTATGACAGACAGACTGACAGACAGAAATGGACACACAGATATTCAATGTGAAACCATAATACCCTGCCACTATTGCGCAGCAGAGTATAATAAAAATGATAGACAGAAAAGTTAACATTCTGTGAAAAAAGTAACTCCATAAAAGTTTTATTGATTTCACTTACCAGTACATATGGCTTGTCTATGAAATATTTATTAATCAGATTCACCCAGTATGATTCTGATTCTGACTTCATTCTGGTGTAGGACTTCACATTCTGCACCCTAACTTCAGACTAAAATGTAAAACAAGAAAATATATTTGAGCCACAATGTGAGAAGATGTCCTGTATTTACCCTAAATAGTTGTCACCCATTGGACACCCAAACTCCCAAACATTGGACACCCAAACTTTAGGACCATACTTGTCCTAAAGTTTGAACAAGTCAATTTCACTTCCTGATAATATGTCTAAAATATGCTGGATGAGAAGCCAACAGTGGTAAACTTGATTAGATGCCACATTCTGCAGCATCTGATCTAGGTCTACACTGTTTATTCAGGCCTTTCTGTCCAGATACTCTGAGAGGAAATTTGGGAACAAATTCTGTCTTTAGAGTAGACCCTTTTTCAGCAGAGACATGGTGTGCAGAAAAGCAAACAGGAAGTGTCAAAAATTGTCTCCCATGTCAAAAATTGACAAAAAATCTAGCAAGTTATCCGTTTTCATTAACTATGCTGGTGAAATCATAACTATTACTAGATGTACCTGGACTCTGAATTTGATCTGACAGACTAAGCCATACAGTACATAGGACAACTTTGTGGACTGATGGACAGATAGATAGACTAATTACTACAGGGCACCCAAAAAAATGTAGGGCCCTAAAATTTCAACTTCTAAAAAATTTATTGATGACTGAGTTGAGGAATGCAAACTGGATACAGTTTCTATAGAAATTCTGATCAATTCCCAGGCCAAAATAAAAACATACCGTAAGAACCCTAAATATTTGGACATACAGGCATTAGCAAACAGTGTAGACTGAGATCAGATGCTGCAGAATGTGTCATCTGATCAGGGTCAATACTGTTTGCCACTTATCCAGTACTATTTTAGACACATCAACAGGCAATCAAAAAGACTTTTTCAAATTTTGGGACAAGTATGTTAAAGTTAAGGTGTTCCAATATTTAGGGTAAATATTGTACACATAACAAGAAAAATGTACCTTTTGGTAAACAAAAAACACGAAGAACCAAATCAGAACTGGCAATATGATGCGGGTCTTTGCAGTCTTACATTCTAATGGAAAATGCAAGAAAACTATCAAATTACTAACTCTTAATTTCATCATTAGACAGCTTAAAGTAAACAATAAGCAAGCTGGATAAAATTTCTGCAGGCCACTTTTGTAATATTTATTTTTCTTATTTTCCCTATAAAATAGGGTTCAACATTTAATACAAATTTCTCCTAAGGAGACAATTTGCATAAAATATCAAACCCTATTATCTAAAAAAAAAAAAAAAAAAAATAAGAAAACATCACAAATTTGTTATGTCGAATTTGCCCAGAGGGATCCAAAAGGTTAAAGAAACAATCCACTCACATCTTCCTTTGTGTCTCCATATAAGAAATCTCCTATCAGAAAGCAGGCTATGATATCATGAGGGGTGTCTTCAATCTGTAATAAAGTACACATAAATACTAGAAAATATACGAAAAATCTCTGATAGAAAAGGAGTACAGCTAGGAAAGATTACATGCCGATCTGAATCTTGGCTGTTTGCAGAGAGGAAATGCTCATTTCCCCACTGTGAGCCTTACATATGTAATGCTTTCACATCTAAATACCTACAATTGACTTCCAAATTTTAACACTTAATATGCTGGATAAAAATTTCAGCAGAAGACATTTTGATTTATTTATTTATTTATTTTTTTTTTTTTGAATTTTCACAGAAAATAGGCTGTGATATCTTAAGCAAATTGTCTTGTAATTTGCAAGAAATAAAGTCTATTTCTTAGGGTGAAAAAAAAAAACAACATATTTTTTTTCATCTGCTGAATCGGTCCAGAGAGTGGTAAAGTTTAATTGTAACAAGTGCAGTATGTATTTCAAAAAAGAATGTTTGACAACAAGACCTGTAGCTGAACAAAAGCTTTTGCCTGCCCATTATATAAACACTTTTATCATTCTGAACCAGATACTAACATCAATGCTGGCCCGAGGGCAGTGCAATAGCTGTTCCTGTTCAGGCAAGCTGAAAAAACATAACCAAAAGAGCAAACAGATTGAAAATAGCTAGTTACAAGCCGAGGCATTTTCTGTATGGTTTGCAAAAAGGAATGACATTGCAGCTTTGTCATATTATCACCATCCCAAACATTCAAACACATTTGTCCATTTATCTAAATAGATATGTCCGTGGCACCAGACTATTCAGTGTTTCAAAATTAAAGGCTATTTCAAACTCTTTAACTGAGCAATTCTTAGAAAAATCAACCTATTGAAAGGCTGACTTTCATAGATAAAAATGTAAGAACTTACAGCCGACAAGGAATCTAGGACTTTCCTATGCACGAGGTTAGAGATCCGCGTCATATCAATCTTCTCTTCTCCTGTCGCTAACTTCTTCAAAACCTCTGTTAGCCTGCATAAACACAAAAATGTCATTATTAAGTATTTCAACTTTAAAACCTTTCAGTAACTTCACCAGTAAAATATTGGTCTGGCGCTCAAAATAAAAATTATAATCATGGTTTTGTTGTGCTATCTAATCAACTATCTTGGTAAGATGATTCTTATACACTGGAACCCCTTTATAAAACGACTGATTATAAGACTGTTTGGATATAAGACAGTTTAAAGGTGGACCCCAAAAGTGTTGTATCCTACACAAAAATGTATAGATTATATAGAAAAATGACCATTTATGGTCATTTTTCTATATAATCTAGACATTTTTGTTTGGATACAACACAGTCCAAAATATAGAAAAATGATCAGGTATGGTCATTTTTCTTTAAAATGTTAAAATCAGGTCATTTTTCTATATATTCTAGATATTTTTATTTGGATACAACACGGCTGTTTACCTAACACAGTTTTCACTTTGAATCTCAGCAATCGTGTTATAAAGAGGTTGTGGTGTACTATCCATTAGCATATGCTGCATGTTCCATCTCACAGACATTTTAAGCTTTAGTTTAATTGTTAACTGCTAAGCTGTGATCAGCAATGAATTTCTTATTTTTAACAGAAAAAGCACTGAACAAATAACAACAAAGCAATATCTGGAGCTTTGATTTCGTAATTTATAATTTCAGGTACGGTAAATGTCCTAAAATTTTGAACACTTTTTGTCCATACATTTTTTTTACAAAATTTTGTTTTTATGTATTATTTCTTATTTAAAAATACTTAGTCGAATGGTAAACAGTTTACAGCCTGATCAGACTTCTCCTGAAGGAGCCATCTAATCTAGGTCTGCACAGTCTGCATATGCTATTCTATCAGGAACTTTGGTGTATGAATTTTTAGGACATTTATCGTACACAGAATCTGTCCTACCGACCTTGGAAAGATCTTGTGCAGTTTATCTTTGAATACATTCCCAAACCTCAAGTATATACAACATTCCGAGTTCTCTATAGTGTGGCAGTCCACCTGTAACATGATGAATAAGTGAAGCATCTTTAGAATCTGTCCATCACAGTGCCAGATAAAAGTTTCTATCCTACTGAAAAGTACAAATACACTACAACCTCTTTATGACACGGTTCGTCAGAACACGGTTTCGGATATAACATGGTTCAAAGATGGATCCCAAAAATGTATAGATTATATTGAAAAATGACCATAAATGGTCATTTTTCAATATAATCTATACATTTTTGTTTGGATATAACACAGTTGTTTAACTAACACGGTTTATGCTATGGACCCTAACAATAGTGTTATAAAGAGGTTGTGGTGTATTTTTCTTATTTCTGCATGAAAACATATCTTTTAGGTTCTCATCAGAAAGGTGCTTCAAATAAGTTCCTACAACATATGTTTTCATGAAGAAATAAAAAAATATTCTATGGATACCCCTCTTATATGGAGCTATGGTCCGTTGTTAATTTTTTTTTTCAGTAACTTGTAATCTCTTTATAAGGCGGTTCATTATAAGACTGTTTTGGATATTAGACGGACCCCAAAAATCCACACAAAAATGTACAGGTTATATAGAAAAATGACCATTTAGGATCATTTTTCTATATAATCCATATATTTTTTGTTTGGATATAAAACAGTTATTCAGCTAAAAGAAAGTTTTTGCTTAGGGTTCCAGCAATAGTGCTATAAAGAGGTAATGGTGAACTTGCAGTCTTGCAAATCTGATCATAGCTCTAACCTAACCTCAGTTATCCAAGCATGCTGTCAGTAGTCATCATGTGTACTGCTTCAATGAAATTTTCTACTGATAAGAAAACACTTCATTGATTTCAAGGTAAACATAAAATGCTTCTTTTACACCCCACCCATCCACCCCTCCCCCACCTTTTTTTTTTTTGAGTCACATAGAGTGTGAAACACATTTTAATTCATCAATAAAACAAAAACAACCACAGCTTACATGCATAATGAAAACATGTAACTGGTACAAACAACCGGAACAGTTATGTAACAAGTTTTCGTGATCTCCAAGTTGCTGTCACTATCGAGGAAAAAAAAAGTCAGTAGTTTCTTGTCCCTATATACAACATGCAGGGGACTTTCAGGGTTAGTTTTTGGTTTAAAAAGTGTGCACTTTATTCATGGAATGATGGTAAATGAGACAAACATTCACAGAAAATATTTTACCTTGCTGCAATAAGGATCTTCTATCTCCACAAACTCTCTCTCCAGCGGTGATATGGCAGAGTCTGATAGGTACTCATATAAAACATTCAGACTATTATAGGTATACTGATCCTGAAAATTTCAATATTTCAATTATACAGTTGAATCTCATTATCTCAAAGTCCTAGGGACTTTCTGAAATATCAGTACTTCGAGATATCCGTACCTCAACATATCAGATTTGCAGAATTGAGGAAAAAATAAATCAAACAACCGATTTCTACAAGTGAATACCGGTACATACCGTATTCATTCTAATTACGGCACATGCTCCTACAAGCGCACAATCAAGCACTTTAGTAGTCTTTAAATTACAGTCAGTGTACTTTTATCTACATCTTTATAAAAAACATATGTTGTGGGTACTCATTTGAATTACCTCGACAAGTCAAGGCAATTCAAATGAGTACCCACAACATATGCTTTTATAAAGAAAATCAGAAAATGATATTGCATAAGTATCATTAAATAGGCCCTTCATGACGTCCTCTGCTTATCTTTCTTTAAAGTGTGCCCTTATTTGGTGGATATTTTAGTACAAGTTTTTGCAGTAATTTTGAAAAACTGAAGCGCACAGTGCGGTAATTAGGTAGAAAATGGTAATTTGACTCCTGAAGTTTTTTTGATTGTGTTGGGGTTTAATGACACATCAACCCTTGTGGTTCATTTTGTGTCATCTCCTAAAGAAAGGGAGAAGAGAGACAGAAAAGATAGCAGAGGAGATGAAAGTGATGGACAGGGGAAATGGAGGAAAATGAATGAAAGTGAAGAAAGAGAAGAAGTAAAAACATTCCCCCTCTACCCCTACTGCTGCAAGAGTAGCAGACCTTGCCCAACTGTAAGCCAATATCAGTTTGGCGCCCCGGTGACGCAAGATACACGACACCTTTGCCTCACCCAACCATCCCCCGACTCCTGAAGTTAGAGATATATTGAAATACTGTGGAAAGCTGGAGAAATTGTTCATTTATATATTTTGTACTTTATTCTCTTTGAATGATATATTTATTGAATAGTGTTTTCAGAATAACAGGATAGCTTTATATCTTATTAAAGTATTCAACATATGTAGCAGCATATCTAAATAATATTTCAACTAAAAAGAGGTATTTACTTTCCATGAAAATAGCATTTTCTGGAATACGGAAGTGCTAAATTTCTGTTTTAATCAAAACATGCTCTTTCCACATAGCTTTCAATACAATTCATCAACGTAACATACAAATTAAGATACAGAAAATTAGAGAAAACTATTTGAGAGAGTAGAATCAGCAGATGCTCAGAATTATCCTACATGACTGTATATGTTTCTATAAAATGTCTATTACTATCACGTTACCTTAGCTGGTGGCCCCCTCCATGAAACATTAACAAGCCCATGAGTCTCATCATCAGCGGCATACTTCACAACCTGCGATACTGACTTCTCCAGGGCTGGAACACTAGACTGCCATGGACGAGTGAAGGAAGGTAATTGTCCCTGTAACAAACAAATCAGCTATGTCATGACAAATGGAGTCCTCATTGCACATGCCAGTGTTTAATGTCCAGTTCAGCATGAATGCCATATTTACCATAGGTATTCAGACAGACAGGTCTCTGCAAACTGAGTAGACCCAGATGAGATGCCACAGAATGCAGAGTCTTATCTGAATCCACACTGTTTATCAGTCATTCAGCAATTTATAGACACAACAACAGGTTGTACATTGTAACTGTTCAATTTTTAGAACATTTGTTTGTGTTGAGGTTTTACGGCCCAGTCAACCCACTGGGGTCATGTCGAGTGTGGTCAGTTTACATAACCACATGTTTACTGGGCAGGCTTAGTCCTCTAAGCGGTTAACCAGTATTGTGCACATTCTTTTGCCAGAAACTGACAAATGTCCCTTTTGAATCAGGGGAAGGGAGAGAATGACCGTAGAAAAGATTTCATGATCAATCTCCACGAAAGAATGTTGACGATCGTGGGGGTCGAACCTGCAACCTCCTGATCACCAGTCGGACACGCATCCAACTGAGCCACCTAGGCCAGCCTAAAATTTTTAGAACAAGTGTAGTAAGGAGTCGAGGTGTCGGAATACTTATTCCCCTTTCTGCATCTGTCCGAAAGGCCTTTTTTGCCTGGCGCTTTACACAGAAGAAGTAAATTTGCAAACTTTGTCATGATTTAATGCACAACCTTTTGTCGCAACTGCCTGTTATAACTGACTGTGCACAATTTTTTTTTCTCTAATCATTAGTTTTGAAAAAATTGGATATTTTCATTTTTCCCATAGCAAAAATGGCTGCAAATTATGCAGAAATCGGCAGAGTATGTAAACTGAGAGCAGGTTTTCAAAGTTCCACTTGTTCAAATTTTCTGAAATTTTCAAAATATTGTCAAGAAATATCATTAATTTAAAATCAGCAAATAAAAATAAGTTCTCAGATAAAAATTCCAAAACATCACTTTACTACAGAAATTGCATAGGTCAGACATATTTTTGGCTATAACTTTAATTTTAGAGTAAATATTTGAGAACAAAACACAGAAACTGAAAAGACAAATGGTTTCTGATAAGATACAGTCAATCTGAACAAAACATTTTCATTTAGAATAAAATGCAAAACGAAAAACATCTCTCCAAAGGATGTTGAAAGGACAGTAGGATAAATATGGCACATGTGTTCATCCTAATCAGGGCCCAGTTGATCAAAACTAATGATGTCGTTAGTAAACTTATCGTTAAAATTTTGGTCATTAAATATGGCATTTATGCTAATATTTTTGCTGAAAAAATGTGAGTAGCTTTTGCATTTGCAAAAGCTACTCACATTTTTTCAGCAAAAATACCTGTGAATCAGATATTATACTTACTAGAACAGTTAACATTTTGACCACTAACAAGCTTGTTAAGCAAATGATGCTTTGAACAACTGGGCCCAGGATGTTCGCAGTTTGTCATAGCTCCAGGTAACAAAAGTATCCAGGGCCTAGCTGTTCAAAATTAATGAATGTTGTTAGCTAATATGACGTTAAACTTTCTATCTTACGGGTATGGCAAATACATTCATATTTTTTGCTGAAAAAATGTGAGTAGCTTTTGCAGTGTGAAAGCAACTCACATTTTTGCAGCAAAAAATATCAATGTATTTGAAAATACCTTAGCTACAACAGTTAATGTGTTTGTCATGAATGAGCTTGTTAAGCTAATGATGCTTTGTACAGCTGGCCCAGGTAAATAAGTTTTCTTATTTCTCTAGAGGACTTAATAAGGAAAAGTATTTGGTGCTTATTTGAGGATAAATTTTCTTATTTCTCCATAAAAGCATATGAGTACCCACAACAGGGCTCTGGAAATTTTGAAATCTGAATCGGTCCAGCCGATGACGATGACGTCATCAATGAGCCCATTTCCAAAAAAAAAAAATATATATATATACTGAAGAGCATAAATAACGCATCACTAAATTTATCAAAACAATCTTCATCTCAATCGAGGTATATATTTCATTGAATATTTTCTGAAACAGTGATTAGCATCCGGACAATGTCTCACAACAAAAAATAATGAAAAAACAAGGAGCCGATTGAGAAGGTAACGTCACATGATGAAACAAGGGTATCGACGTGAAATGTCACACTTTTCAGTAACGACAGTGACCACCGTTATTTTGGATGACAGTTTGCAATCGTCGTCTCATTGATCCGACTAGACGTCGTACAGTTGCCATGGGGATGTTACGCCACTCCTCCTGAAGAGCCCTGCCGAGTTCGGCGACGTTATTTGGCTGGTTCAGACGTTTACGTAGTCTCCTACCAAGTTCATCCCACGTGTTCAATGCAGTTCATGTCTGGTGAAACCGCTGGCCAGTCCATAACATCCACCCCTTGGGCCCTCAGGAAGTCTTGCGTAAGCCTAGCCGAGTGCGCTCTCGCGTTATCTTGCTGGAACGTCAACTGCTGATTCCCAACCTGACATCGAAGAAGAGGAACAAGGACAGGGGCAAGAATTTCGTCAATTTATCGACGGGCCGTGAGTGTTCCATTCACGATAATCAGATCCGAACGGAAACCGGAACTAATGGCTCCCCACACCATGACGCTGCCACCGCCAAATCGGTCACGTTCAAGAACACAGCTGTCTGCAAAGCATTCATGCCTTCGGCGATAAACACGGAGTCTTCCATCAGCAAAGCTGAGTGTAAACTGCGATTCATCGGAAAAGACAACCCTGTTCCAGTTTTGACGTCGAACGCGTAGCATGTCCGTGGCCCATCTAACACGCAGCTGACGATGACGTTGAGTCAGAATCTGTCCTTTTACTGGTGGGCGACATCGAATTCCATCGTCTTTTAGTCTTCTGCTTACTGTGAACCGACTGATATTCCTCCCTCTACGTCCTCGCATACCGGCAGCGGTTGAAACGGCGGTTGTGAAGCGATCACGTAAATGACGTTGCCTAATGAAATTATCCTGACGTCGAGTAGTTACACGCGGAGCCCCGGGTCTAGGACGGTCCTTTGTGCTCCCAATAACTGCAAACTTTCGACTTAAATGAGAAATCGTCGACTGGCTAACGTTGAACTGCCTAGCAAGCCGACGCTGACTGACGTTAGAATGCAAGAGTCCGATAATCTGTCCCCTGGAATTGGGATTCAGCCTCGGCATGATAAACGGTATTTGTAAGAACAAAAATCACACAAAACTTTTAAGCCCCGATATCAGATGTCCACTTCATGTATTGACCATTCAATGAAAATCAATAGTCCGTGCACAAAGTGGTCAAATTGATTTCGTGCACGGGTAGCTCGTGGGACATAACGGGTGACATTATGGGGTGGTTCGGTGCGATTAATGAAAGTCGGTGAAGCAAATCAATATTTCTAACGTTGTTTTTGTATTCATAAATCTTTCTGGGGAATATTTTTTAAAAAATATGTGATGCGTTTTTAATGCTCTTCAGTATATATATCACCTGTCACGAAAACTAATGACATTTGGCAGTCCTATAACTCCTTTTAAATAATACACCTCAACTCCGTTATATGACGGAAGTCCGGGTGTAACGAGCATGATCAAAGCTGGCGTCATCAATAAATACAGTCATGTATGTAAAAAGAAAGAAGAAGAAGAAGAAGAAGAAGAAAGAGACGGTTTTGTTGTTATTTCCACTTCTGCAGGGTTTTCCTAAACTATTTATAAACAACTGATTTCCATCTTGTATAAGCGCGAAGACGGCGGGAAACAGGATAGACGGAACAAAACGACTTTCATGGACCAAATTAGGTCTAATAAAAAAGGCCTGCTCCAGGAGCGGTTTTGCAGTTTTCAATGTTTCAAGATTTGATCAGACTGCCTAAATTTTAAGCACTGACCAGTCTTGTCTAGCGCAAGTGGTGCATTACTTATTTCTACCGTGAAATCTACCTTGAATTATACTCGCGTGTTACGGCAATCAACAAAAAAAAAAAAAGAAGCAATCAATAATACCCAGATCAGACGCCGTTGTATGCGACATCTGATCAGGACGTACACAGTTTAGGAATTAATTTATCAAATCTGGGACCGACAAACCGTGTAGATCAAAACAAAAAAGAAGAGGAAGAAAACGGGTGCGTTCAAGCGGTGCATTCTTTTATCACTCTCAGCTCGGACCTAATAATACTGTGTATATTGGGTCCAAGCTCTCAGTAAAGTGACCTTTGATCTTTTGGACACGCCGACTGCACCTGGATGTTTTGCAGTCTCAATGTATTCACACGTGTCACACAAACGGATTAATTATCAGACTACCGTTACTGACGGTCCGTGTTAATCACTTGTTTACCGCACAAAGGTCAGTGAAGTGTCGATTTTTTGACAATGTTTGGATAATGACGTAATTAATTTGTGCTGCGGTAGGTTGCCGTTATTCATCTGTCTCTCCAATATACATGTCAAATGACCGTTTAGAGCCTTTTAACTACAATAATATCGCATTTAAAAGGTGCGCGGACGTTGTCAGTTTGGGAAGTTTGTTTTGTTTGCGTTGAGGTTTTACGGCCCAGTCAACCCAATGGGGTCATGTCGAGCGCGGTCAGTTTACCTAACCACACATTTACTGGGCAGACTTAGTCCTCTAAGCGGTTAACCAGTATTGTGCACATTCTTTCGCCAGAAACTGACAACTGCCCTTCTTGAATCAGCGGAAGGGAGAGAATGACCGTAGAAAACATTTCATGATCAATCTCCACGAAAGAATGTTGCCGACCTCGGCGGGGGCTGAACCCGCGACCTCCTGGTCTCCAGTCGGACGGCGCATCCAACTGAGCCACCGGGGCCGGCCAGTTTGGGAAGACTTGACCGTTTGTGATTTTTTAGATATCACTGATTTGTGAAAATTGGTTGGTTGGGGAAAAATGAGGTTCAAGGCACAAACCTGTTGGACCGATTTATTAGCATTTTAGGGTGTTTGAAATCGGTCCAGAATTCTTAATTTCGGTCCAGACCGGCTATTTTTCCGGTTTTCCGGAGCCCTGACCCAAAACATATGTTTTTTATGGAGAATTGGAGAAACTTATCCCAGAATTATCATCAAATACTCCTCCTTAACAAGTCCGCTGATATGCTGTGGTTACTCATTAGAAGTGCCTAAAAAAATTATGTTTGGTGAAAAGGACATTGTTTTGTAATAATTCAATACATGCATTAACTATTTCACCCCCAAATTTCTGAGGTGGACTTTTCCATCTATGAATTTAAACAGAACACTGTTCTTAAAAGGAGCATCACTCAAAAATCAAAGATTTAATGACAAGCAGTGTAGATCCTGATGAGATAACTAATTTTGAGCTATCTCATCTGGACCCACATTGCTTACAATCTGAGTTGGAGTTGGGAGTTTTACAGCCTAGTCAACACTGTAAAGGTCATGCCGAGCTGGTCAGTAAAGCTATTCAAATTTTTAATGGGTAAGCTTAGTCCTCTTAGAGGTTAACCAGTACTTGTGCATATACTTTTTGCCAGTAACAGACATGAATCAGTGGAAATTGGGGAGAATGATAGTGGAAAATGTTTTGTGACCAATCTCTATGAAATTTGTGGTGGAGCTGGGATACGAACGCAATCCCTGCATCTGCAGTCAGATATGCTATCAACTGGACTTATGATGATAATTAAGTCCACAGGATATCAGCTGGGATATTGGATATTGTCATTCTGAACAGGGAACATGTTCTGACTTTACAGAGATACAAACATGTCAAATTTTAAAAATCATCTCTGCAAAGGCAGAGAAACTCTTATCATAACTTACCGTATTCAACCTAATTACTGCACTGTGTGCTTAGGTTTTTCAAAATTACTGAGAAAACTTGTGGTAAAATCTACATATATATACTAAGGGTACACTTTAAAAAAGATCAGCAAAGTATTTATTTGATAATTTTTAGGCGACTTTTATCTGATTTTCTTTATAAAAGCATAAATAACAAGTCGATGCAATTCAAATGGGTACCCACAACATATGCCTTTATAAAGAAGTAGACAAAAAGTACACTGGCTGTAATCTGAAGACTACAAAATTGCTGAGTGCTTATAGGGTTATGTGCAGTAATTAGGTTGAATAAGGTAGTATAATTTAAGGTAACTGGATACACTTCAAGGAGAAACCATTTGAAGTTGTACATTTTTACCCCTTTTTGAGAGAGAGAGACCAGTTGGGCAGAAACTGTTTTGCTTCTTTTGAGAAAACATTTTTGGTTAGAAATATTTTTGTTAGAATGATCTCCCTTTCAGGTGTATCCAATCATCTTATGGTAGGTCTGTAACTTACTTTAGAGGCAATTTTATCCTCTATTGGCTGAAGAGCTTCAAATACAGCTTCAGGACTGATCTGGCCTGTAATGATCACACACAAGTTTTCTGGTCTGTAGAAAGCTTTATGGTAGTTACAAACCTACAAAAAATAATTGACGATAAAATCCTTACGATCAGAGGACTTGTTATGGAGGAGTATTTGGTGATAATTCTTGTATAATTTTTCTTATTTCTCCATAAAAACATATATTGTGGGTTCTCATTAGAAGTGCCTCAGCTTCTAATGAGTACCCACAATATATGTTTTTATGCAGAACTTGAGAAAATTATCCCAGAATTATTATCAAATACTCTTCCTTAACAAGTTCTCTTGCCCAAGACTGAAACTTAACCCTTAAAATGCCAAGAAAAACTGCATCTGAAAATGTAGTCTGTTTATGTCGTCTGCTGAATATTCTTGCAAACTTTTCAAACCTATTTTTGCATATAGGCAAACAGTGTGGACCCTGATCAGACTGTTCCTGATCTGGGTCAACACTGTTTGCAAAAATGACTTTTAAAATCACAAGTAGATGACAAAGCAGATGACAATTGTTGTGATTGGCAGTTTAAGGGTTAATGAATTTAAAGATCCAGTCATACACAGGAACCTCTATATAACACAATTCATAATAGTATGGTTTTGGATATATGACAGTTTAAAGATGGACCCTAAAAATACTGTAGACAAACAAAATTATACAGATCATATAAAAACAAGAATTCCACGGAAGGCGGAAAAATGTGTAAAAGTCACTGGAGCATGAAATATAGGTCAAGGTCACGAGTCAAGGTACCTGCTAATTCAGTACATCAAGGAGAAGCACAATGCAAGGTATGGTGGTTGTAGGCCTTATAGTTGAGGAGTTATCAAACATCAACGTAAAATGTGTCAAATATAGGTCAAGGTCACTGGGTCAAGGTACCTGCCAAGCCAGTGCAATGAGGTGAAGCACTATGCAAGGTTTAGTGGTTGTAGGTCTTATATTTGAGGAGATACCGAACTTCAATATAAAATGTGTCAAAGTCACTGGAGTGCATAATATAGGTAATATAGGTCAAGGTCACCAGGTCAAGGTACCTGTTGAGTCAGTACATCGAGAAGAAGTGCTATATAAGGTTTGGTGGTTGAAGGCCTTACAGTTGAGGACATCTGGAAGGGTGACGTAAAAGGTGTAAAAGTCAATGGAGCATGAAATATAGGTCAAGGTCACCCAGTCAAGGTACCTGCAGAGTCCGTACATTGAGGAGAAGCACTATGCAAGGTTTGATGGTTGTAGGCCTTATAGTTGAGGAGATATTGAACGTTGACGTAAAATGTGTAAAAGGCACTGGAGCGCAAAAAATAGGTCAAGGTCACCGGGTCAAGATACCTGCCAAGTGAGTACATATAGGAGAAGCACTATGCAAGGTTTGGTGGCTAGAGGTCTTGCACTTGAGGAGATCTGGAATGTTGACGTAAATTATGTCAAAGTCACTGCAGCCAAAATATAGGGCAAGGTCACCAGGTCAAGGTATCTGCTAAGTCAGTACATTGAGGGGAAGCACTTTGCAAGGTTTAATGGTTGTAGGCCTTATCGTTATGGAGATATCGAACGTCGACGCAAAATATGTCAAAGTCACTGGAGCGCAAAATATAGGTCAAGGTCACCGGGTCAAGGTACCTGCCAAGTCTGTACATCTAGGAGAAGCACTATGCAAGGTTTGGTAGTTGTACGCCTTATAGTTGAGAAGATCTGGAAAGTCAACGTAAATTGTGTCAAAGTCAATGGAGCGCAAAATATAGGTCAAGGTCATTGGGTCAACATATCTGCCAAGTCAGGAGGTAAGGGAGATGTGTCATGCAAGGTATGATGGTTGTTGTAGAATTGTAGTTGATTAGAATACTAACTTTGACGTAAATGTCAAACTTCGACATAACAGAACTGTTAAGAGACAGACGGACGGACGAACGGACAGACGAATGGAAAAGCGGGCACCTATGTCGCAAAGTCAGGGAGATATTTCATACAAGGTTTGATGGTTGTTTAGTCTTGTCGTTGATTAGAATACTAACTTTGACATAAATGTCGAACTTCGACATAACAGAACTGTTAAGAGACGGACGGACGGACAGAAAATCGGACGCCTATATCGCACCCTGCTACAAGCAGGTGCGATAAAAATGACCATACTTGGTAATTTTTCTAAATAATCTATATATTTTTGTTTGGATAAAACATTCTTTGCGATAGCAAGGTTTTTGCTTTGGGTCCCAGTAATAGTATTATAAAGAGGTTGAAATAAATAATAATAATAATAAAAAAAAAAACAAAAAAAAACGCTCCATAAAAGATTTTTTTATTACAACATCCAACTGTTTTCTTTTTCTAATTTCTCCATGCTAAAAGAATGTTTGTTGCAGCTAATCATTAAATGAACCTCAAAGAGGTCTTTTAGACTTTCTAATGATTTCTAAAACATACGAATCCCTTCATGGGAAAAGAGCACTTATAGCATATGCAAACAGCAAAAGTACAGACAAATCTGCGATCATAAACCTGTGCATTTGCTAAGGCTGGCATGATTAATCGGATAATCAATTAATTGATCGATAAATTCCACAAAAATGACTATCATTGCAGATTTGCTAATAATCGATCATTTGATTTCTGTGTTTGTTACTTTACCATATTTACCCTTAATATTCAGACACCTCAACTCCTTACCATACTTTATCTAAAATTTGAACATCCAATTTTACTACCCTCTGTTGTGTCTAAAATAGCTGGGTGAGTGGCAAACAGTGTAGACCCTGATGAGACGCCATGTCTGCCGTGTCTCATCTGGGTCTACACTATTTGCTCAGGCCTGTCTGACAAAATACATACAACAAAGTAAACACATGAAAGGGTCATGCTCAAATAGGTAAAATTAAGATCAAATCTTCAGCAATTACTAATCGATTAACTATCACAATTGCAGGACTGATAATCGATCATCTTTTCAGCTCTGATTAGCCAGCCTTAGCATTTGTAGTCTCATCAGAACCTATGCTGTTTGCTCACATACACGGTAGGTCAAGAGGAAACTTCAGTGAAAGAACTAAACTTGTGGCCATGCTAAGGGGCTGGGCATGTGCACTGAAAGACTGATTCAATGGAAAGTCTGAAGAGCTTTTTTCTTGTGACACAGCTTATGTTTCACACAGAAATAAGAACAAATATTCATGCTGATGCCCTGTACCAATACACGTGATATCTCCCAAATCATCGATCAGGGTTATTATGTTTCTGATAACATAATATTTCTGGGCCCAGTTGTTCGAAACTAACAGTGTGGTTAGTTAACGTATCGTTAAAATTTTGATCATTAAATATGGCATATATGCTAATATTTTTGCTGAAAAATGTGAGTAGCTTTTGCATTTGCAAAAGCTACTCACATTTTTTTCAGCAAAAATCACTGTGAATTAGTTTTGTACTTACTAGAACAGTTAACATTTTGACCATTAACGAGCTCGTAAAGCTATCGATGCTTTGAACAAATGGGCCCTGGAAAATATTGTTTGTGATTGCATCTACTTTTCTGTCTACAAGTATCCAATGTTTACACCAATTGGTAGAAAGCGTTTTCTCATATTTTCTCATATTTGTATAATCCACTAAACCACATATAAGAGCCCGAAATGTATGCCCACAAAAATGTCAATTAGACTGTATGGAAATACTGGATTTTGAGTTAACGTCCAGTCAGTGTTGTTAATTGTCAATGTTGTTAAGGTCATGTTGAGCCAGTCACTTACCCTACTCCCACTTTTTCTAGGGCAGGTTTAGTCCTCCAAGCAGTTAATCAATCTTTTGAGCACATACATGTACTTTTGCCAGTAACTCACAGCGGCCCTTCTTGATTCAGCGGATGGAGAAAAATGACCATAGAAATTATTTCATGATCAATCTCCATGCAAGTTATGTGGCCAAGTTGAAATTCAAACCTGGGACCCCTGGATCTGCAATCAGACACGCCACCAACCGTGCAATGGAGCCCACCATAGGTAAATACTGCACAACTTCGTGTATGCACCCACTGACATGATTCTGTGTGTTTTGTATATGTTCAACAAGCCTTTTTCATTTGCCTAACTCTGATTTCTATTTGATTTGGAGATTTATGGTCCAGTCAACACTGTTGAGATCGAGTCCAGCTGGTCAGTTAACCTGCTTACACTTTTTCCTGGACAGGCTTAGTCCTCTAAATAGTTAACCAGTACTTTTGCCTGTCCTTTGGCCAGTAGCTGACATGTCCTTCTTGAACCAGTGGTAGGGCTAGAATGACCCCAGAAATTATTTCATGATCAATCTCTACAATAATTATGTG
The DNA here is from genome assembly GCA_964016985.1 of Anodontia alba. Classification (NCBI taxonomy): domain Eukaryota; kingdom Metazoa; phylum Mollusca; class Bivalvia; order Lucinida; family Lucinidae; genus Anodontia; species Anodontia alba. Next base: position 39,256,767 of record OZ024821.1, on the reverse strand, counting down.
GCCAAGCTGGAATTCAAACTTGTTACCCCTGGAGCTGTAATCAGATGCACTTCCCACTGTGCCATTAACCCATTGTAGACTGAATGAACTACCCCACACTATATATAGGAAGATTCTAATTTCAATTTTAGGTACGTCAGGCTATGTGATTTAGATATTCCTAGTAAAAAAATGGTTGTACTATTAGCAAACTGTGGAGACCCTGATCAGACACCGCATTCTGTGGCATCTGATCTGGGTCTGCACTGTTTGCCAATTACCCTTTTAGGGGTCTCTCGACTACAATGGGTTAAGCCCAGCTCATTGGCACAGCCAACATTACCTTAGTATGAGAGCAGCTTTCACGCAGATTCTTCATTATCCCACCAGTCTCTGACTTGTATCCACAATGCCCTGGATACATGGCCCTTAGCATTTCCAGGTGAGTTCTGCTCTCACCAGAGTTCTCACGAGCCTGCATCTCACAGTACACAACCCCAGCATCTTCTCCTTCCCCATTTATATGGTGGACCTCTGTTATGTAACCTGACTCCTGCAGAAAAATTTGAGACAGAGCATGGTAAATATTATTCAGAGCACCAGATACATCACTTTTCTTCAAACAATTGATATTTATTTCTCCATAAAAATATATGTGGTAGGTACTCCATCAGGGACTTCTAATGAATCCCCATAACATATTTTTCATGAACAAATAAGAAAATTATTTCTCTAGATAACCCTATTATCTAATTATCACAACACAACAAAACTTTCTGGTAAGTCACCACAGCTCTTGATAAGATGCTTTTTTCAATCCAAAAGTATTGATATTTTTCTTAAGAAAAATATTTACCTGATACCCATTGTTACCTAGACCTATGGTCACAAACCATATGCAGCACAGATGTGCATGCTGATCTGGACCTATGTTGTCGCAATTACATAAGGGTTTTTTCATGTGTTGCACATCACATGCTGGTGGAATAAGGCCAGGAATCAGAATAAAATACTGTTTTCATAAACACAGTGGAGCCACAATGTGACAAAATGGACCTTATATCATTTCAGTACAAGATTTTATGAGTGCCCAGTGAAGACTCACATCAGCTTGAGCATCTGCCCAGTCTGATCAGTCTCTGCAGGGTGTTCTGTGGGTAGTCAAGGATCTAATGCATCTTCAGGTGGACAGAAAAGACTCAGATTAGTCTGCGCTGTTGATTCATATTTAGGCAATGAAGGCCTAGATCAATCCGTGCATTTGCTGTGTGGACTGCATGGATGTGTAGAAAATCTAGGCATTTCAAGCTGAGTCTCAAATAAACAAAAAATGCTAGGAAAACACTTTTCTGATAAAAAAAAGGGAATTTTTGTGAGTGGGCTCATTACTCTCAGGTGTCATTCTTTTTAGAACCCATTTTTCAATTTTAACAGTAAAGTAAGGTAAGAAGATACACTCATAGCTCCAGATAAGGCCCCCCTTTTTTTTTTCAGTGGAAAGGTACTGCTATTATATTCTATGAAAATATGTGGGTACTCAGAAGAAGGGCTTTGACAAGGCACTTTTAATGAGTACCCACAACATATGTTTTGATGGAGAAATAAAAGAATATTGTATGGATATCCCCTCTTATCTGGAGCTATGCACACTGTCTGAATATTTAACATAATAAGCTCTTAACCCATTGTAGAACTCCCACACTATATATTGGAAGATTCTAATTTCAATTTCAGGTATGCCAGGCTATGTGCTTTAGATATTCTTAGAGAAAAATGGTTGAACTATTTGCAAACAGTGGAGACTCAGATACATTCTGCAGCATTTGATATGGGTCTGCACTGTTTGCCAATTACCCTTTTAGGGGTCTCCAGACTATAATGGATTAAACTTACTGTCAGTGTTGGGTACAGAATGTGTTCAACATAGATTGGGAGAAGATTGAGAAATCCCTCACTGCCGGCATTGGTCATTGTGTAACAGGTGTGGTCAGTATCTGTCCAGGCATTGGTTCCTGATGCTAAACACCTGTTAGCCAGCAAATCTAGTACTCCCTGTCGAAAAAAAGCAGATATGATAAAACTCAGAAAAACAATGTGAAAACAGATGTTATGTTCCTTCACAAAACAAACACTCTTATCCATATAATTCAAAAACCCAAATTATATCCCTTGTCCTGCTGAACACGGATATACCCTGCCTTTGCAAACAGTGCAGATCCAGATCAGTTGGCTTCTGAAGAAGCCAACTGATCTGGATCTGCACTGTTTGCCATTAGGTATGTGAATTTATAGCAACAAACCAGATCAAGTAATCTGATTTGCTGAAAATTAGAATTGGGAGTGGCATCTTAATTTATTCAGCAGGACAAAGGCTAATTAAGGGGAAAACTACACTTTCAGGGAAGGCATCACTGTCAATATTGTTTCTGTTTCACCCCACTTCTGAAAAGGTGTCTACTCTAAAAGGAAAGAATTTACTCTCACGGGGCAAACAGTGCAGATGCAGATCAAACCACTTGTGCCATTGAAGACCCTGGTCAAGCTGCTTAGCGTAACTGTCTACTCAGGTACATCTGTCTGAATATTTAGAGTGATTGCCATTATAAAATCAAAGGGATGAATAGCCCTAAAATGACAGATTCTATGAGAAATTAATACATCTCAGAAAATCATTTTGCCCTCCACAAAAGCTTGTGAGAAGTTTCTCCGTTGCAAAAAAAACAAGCTACAGTGAACAACAAAGGCACTGATCCATCTGTGTGGATGCACAGACTGATCTGCACCTTTGTTGTTCGCAAATGTAGTAAAGTGGGTTTTCTCCCGCTGAAGACTTGATCCATAGATCAAGCACATGTCGCACTATTTTTTAATTGATATCTCTTCATGGTGTACTGATATATATACATGGTCTACTTTTTTGCGCGGATAAATACAAAAGTCAATAGAAGTCAAAGTCAATTACTCTAAAACCGAGCATAGCAATGAAGAAGAGATAGAATCTGTCATTAAAATGAAGACCTGCACAGGCTGCACATTTGTTTTAGTGGGGTTTAGGTCACCATTCATATGCACGGAAACATTGACTTTCACATGGCTGGAGCTTTACCCTATTTTCAACTCTAGGTATGTTGATAAAAAGTTAGAAAGACAACATTTTCAAATACTTTTCTTCTTTTTTCAAGAAAATAGGGTTTGCATTAAATGCAAATTGTCTACTAACATAATTTAATGAGATGTCAAACCTTATTTTCTGTTGTCTCCTGAATTTGCCCAGAGAGTGTCATGGTTAAATTAAGGGAGGTTTAAGTAAAAATAAAGAGAAAGTCCTAAAATCTCATCTGCACTGCCACAGTGCTGCATTTGAAATTGATGATCACTAAAATAAATGTACTTGCATTATAAACTGAAGTACATTTGTACACACCTTGAAAGGAAATTCTTCACTGCCCAAAAAGACCAAATGTTCAAGGGTGTGTGGCAAACCATCATCATCATGAGCTTCTGTAGCTGTAAACAAAGCAAAAATGCAAAATTACATTATGGGAACATTCATTTCGTATTCAGATTCCAGAGAAATTGTTATGAACACACTAAACATCAAATCAACATTTTTGTTCCATCTTCAATTCTAAACAGACACCAACAGGGTTACTATGATGTTTCAGTGATAATGTAGAGGATTCTATGTGGACGTCTGCTGCAGTTATTTTTTTCGTTTTTATGTCAATTATTGTAGCTGTGCCATTGTGTCTTGTCGTTGCTTGTAAACCCTTATCCTGCTGAACATGACAACCCCTACCTTTGCAAACAGTGCAGATCCAGATCAGATGGCTTCTGAAGAAGCCATCTGATAAGGATCTACACTGTTTGTCATGTAGTTTGTTTGTTTGTGTTGAGGTTTTTCGGCCCAGTCAATGCAATGGTCATGTCGAGCGTGGTCAGTTTACTTTACCACACGTTTTTACTGGGCAGGATTAGTTCTCTAAATGGTTAACCAGTATTGTGCACATTCTTTCGCCAGAAATCATGTAGTTTGTTAATTGAATGAACACATTATGTCAAGAAATCTGATTAGTGGATAGTCAGAAATGGTGTGGCTAGATTAACCCTTGTCCTGCTAAACCCGGATATACCCTGCCTTTGCAAACAGTGTAGATCCAGATCAGTTGGCTTCTGAAGAAGCCAACTGATCTGGATCTGCACTGTTTACCATTAAGTATGTGAATTTATATCAACAATCTAAATCAAGTAATCTGATTGGCTGAAAATTAGAAGATAGTGTGGCATCTTAATTTATTCAGCAGGACAAGGGTTAATCATCTCTTCTTCTTTTGGTGACTTAGGAAGGTTTTGCTTCATAACTGTGGCTTTTCCTGGATGATTTCTTTTATATTTTTGTTTTAAGTTAGAATTAGAATGGTAAATATTTAGGGTAACATGCTATATAGTGAGAACCAGGGATAGTACCTAAATGGCCAAGATGTGTGTATGTTGCAAGCCAACACCATCATTTGTTCTTTGAATAAAAAAAAATGGCCAATACACTGTAGATCCAATACATTGATGTCTGTTATTTCACGAAATCCAGTATATCCCAAGGCCATGGATCCCAAATTTCCACAAGCAACAAATTTAAAACTTATAAAATGTTTGTTGTTTCATTTAACTTCAGAAAAAAAAATAACACATTCTGGTAATTGATTTTTGGCACCTATCTTGCTGCTAAGTCGCGTCAGGTATTATGACAAACAAGAGGGGCATAATGGCCCTGGATTGCTAAACCTGAGCTAATATTAGTCATTTAAAGGTTTTCTTTTTTCAGTTTTAGCAGCCATTTTATTCAGCAGAGCGTAACCATTAGAGGGTCACGCAAGAAACATTTCTGTGGAATTATTTTGAAGCTGAACCATTGGCCTAGGAGCAGATGTTGTTGAAAGGTTTTTCTATTTTTAGCTCTGGAATGCCATTTTGTTCAGAGGAGCAGAACCATTTTAGCAATTTTGGTACATGGTCACCAAAGGAACACTTGTGTGAAATTATTTTGAAATTGGGTCATTGGCCTAGGAGAAGATGTCGTTTAAAGGTTTTTCTATTTTTAGCTTTGGTGGCCATTTTGTTCAGCAAATTGGAACCAATTAAGCAATTTTGGTAGAGGGTCACTCAAGGAACATTTCTGCAAAATTATTTTGAAATCGGGCCATTGGCCTAGGAGGAGATGTTGTTTCAGCCGGAGCGGAACCATTTTAGCAATTTTGGTAGAATATCACCCAAGGAACAGTTCTGTGAAATTATTTTGAAATCGGGCATTTGGCCTAGAAGGAGATATCGTTAAAAGGTTTTCTATTTTTAGCTTTGGTGGTCATTTTGTTCAGTGGAGCGGAACCATTTTAGTAATTTTAGTAGAGGGTCACCCAAGGAACATTTCTGTGAAATTATTTTGAAATCAGGCCATTGGCCTAGGAGATGTCCTTGAAAGGTTTTTCTATTTTTAGCTCTGGCGGTCATTTTGTTCAGCAGAGCAGAACCATTTAAGCAATTCTGGTAGAGGGTCACCCAAGGAACATTTCTGTGAAATGATTTTCAAATCGGGCCATTGGCTTAGGAGGAGATGTTGTTTAAATGTTTTTCTAATTTTAGCTTTGGTGGCCGTTTCTTTCAGTGGAGCGGAACCATTTTAGCAATTTTGGTAGAGTGTCACCCAAGGAATATTTCTGTGAAATTATTTTGAAATCAGGCCACTGGCCTAAGGAGAGATGCTGTTTATAATTTTTTTTTCTATTTTTAGCTCTGGCAGCCATTTTTGTTCAGGAGGGGAACCATTTTAACAATTTTGATAGAGGGTCACCCAAGGAACATTCCTGTGAAATTATTTCAGAATCCATTCACTGGTTTATGAGGAGATGTCATTTATGTAAATTGTTGACAACAGACGACCCAGGATGCACGACGCACATCTCATGACGCACAACCGACGCCAGATACAGGGTGATCACAATAGCTCACTTTGAGCACATTTTACACTTCTCTATCAATAAATATTTTAAAAGAAAACAAATGCATAAATAAAATAAATTAACTCTGATAAATGATAGTTTTTGCGCCCACAACACAGAGTAAAGGGAAGCAACTCAAATTATCTAAGCACATCTTAGGCAATCTGTGTTACTTCCCTTTACCATTCAAGAAAACCAGACCATCTAAAATGGTGTCTTAAATTGTCAACCTAGTAATTTGTTGCGTTCAAACGTATTTTATCTGCTGGTCTTGATTCAAATTAAGTGTTAGACGTAGCGCTTCATTGTAAATAAGCCCTTGAGTACCTCTAATCTTATTTTAATATGGAATAATGCCATTTATCAGCGATGTCTCAGGAAACTACCACAGCACAAAACAAGCAAGTGTTATACATGCCGTTATACATGCATGGTTCATGTCTTGACTTGTATCGTGATCCATTTATATCCCAATAGCCAACCTTGGACCCCAAGGACCGCGATTTATTGGATCTAAAGTGTAACTTATTTTAAATGTCCTGCACCTGCACCCGATGTTTCAGAACTTCTCCATCACAGACTGATGTTTCAGCTCTCTTTGATCAGTGGTGCAGTTGAACTGAGATGATTTGAGGTTGATAATTGAAGGCTCCATGCATTGAAGCCTTGCACAGTAATATTAAAGTTCAGAAATGTAACAATGTCCAGTATGATATTTCTACAGCATTGCTAGAGACTATTTTTAGTAAAGCTGGTTGCAAAAGGCTGAACATTTCTTTAAAATTGAGCCGATTAATGTATTCTCAAAATTTATGTTTACCTCTATCAGTTCAAGCTCAAGTTTGCCTAAATCAAAAAGGGGTCCCAAAATAAGTAAAAATAACCCTATCCCAAAATAATTACAAAAAAAAATCCCTGTCTGATATACTGATAAAGCACAGCTTCAGTTCAGTTCTAAGCTGTTACAGGCAGAAATAGTCTCTTCTGTGCTTCTTTTAAAACTACTTTTGATACTACTCTGGTAATTTTTTTCATTGTACTTTGATGCTTTGTCTGGGCCTGGTCATGTAGGTTTTAAAAAACTGCTGAATCTTAAACAACAGGGTTGAACTGTCAGATTTCTTCCAGGAACTGACGTGTTTTAAATCATTGTCTCTCCAGCTTTTTCTGAGTGATCAGTATATCGTTTCTATGTCAAGTGCTGTGATTCCTAGCTGGTCCTGAGGATTTTGTAGAAGGTGCAATCTTGCTTCATCATACTTACACGGCCGCTGTGCGCAACAATTACACGGTTGCCGCACGAATAGCTTCTATATTTGCAGTTGAACAAAATAAACTCTCAATTTTTATCTGTATGTGGAATTACTTACCAAGACAGAAGTACCCATTGACAAGTGGCCCTTCTACTTGAGCTACAAATACGGTCAGACCAGTCCTTTTCGATCTATATTTTGTTATAGGAACGTCTCCATCAGCAGTAACTGAATACACAGACTCAAACATGGGCGCAGCCATCTTGAAAAGGGAAGTAATCAAATTGTTAAAAAACAAGCTTTGCTTTTTTTTTTAAAAAATGGCATCTGTCTTGATTAAGGGGAACTGATACCCTTTCATGAGAGATAACTGTCATTTTTTTTTATTTATTTATTTTTTTTTTCAGAAGGAGGATGTGCAGGAGGGCAAACAGAGAGTCACAAAAGTTCTTTCCCTTGTCAAAATTGGCGGAAAATCTACCAAGATCTTTCCACCTTAATCCGGTATGGATCCGGGGAAAGCATGCATTGTAATGATTCCCACTCGCTCAAGATCACAATTTTAGTACACGGTTCACAGATAAATCCTTGAAACAGGGACATGCTCATATTATTTGGGTGCATGGTTATTATCTATGATTATGATCTATGAATAAACAGATATAAGCAAACGATATTATCAATATATATATATATATATATATATATATATATATATATATATATATATATATATATATATATATATATATATATATATATATATATATATATATATATATGTATATATATATATATATATATATATAAAGTTGCCTAGAAAAAAAAAAAAAACAGAACAACAAGAAATACGCTGAATGGCCATGTCGCGATTGCTGGTGTTGTTCAAGAAACGGAGCTAAACGCACAGACCTGACATTGTGCAGCCAAGCGTGAAAAATAGATCAAGGTCAGTAACGGTCGATGACAGTGGGTAGGGTGCAGCAGCATGGCGGATGAGTATATATGAAGTTCCATTAGCCTAGGATCCTTGGTATTTTAGAAACGGCGGTAAATGCACAGACTTTTAACATTGTTGCACCAACGACGACACCTATAGCAGTAGCGACAAAAAAAAAAAAAAAAAAAAAAAAAAAAATCACAAAGCAGACGGAATGCAGATCAAGCAATGAAAAAATAACCGCACAAATGCAATGACCGACACACGAACAAAAGAGAACTGCAACGGAGAAACCGCCTGGGAACGGTCAGCAGAAATTACCGTATTCCACCTAATTACCGCACATGCCCCTATAAGCGCACAGTCAAGCAATTTCGTAGTTTTCAAATTAAAGCCTGTGGACTTCTTGTCTACTTCTTTATAAATGCATATGTTGTCAGTTTCCATTTGAATTGAATCGACTTGTAAGTAACAGATTTTTTATAAAGAAAATCAGAAAAAAAAAAATCGCATTTGTAAACACCATCAAATAAGTCCTTTGCTGATTTGTTTTATGTGTACTCTTAGTAAGTAGATACATATTTTACCTTAAATTTTAAAAGTATTTTTGAAAAACCTAAGGGCACAGTGCGGTAATTAGGTCGAATACGGTATTGAAGACCTTATTCTTAGTTTTACTTTATCGAAATCTCGCCCTTAACTCTGATGCTTCTCCATATTACAAGTATGTGTTCGGTCAGCGTAGAGGTCCTCTACCTAAGCAGTGAAACATTGCACGACCCGCAAGAAATTACCGACTGAGATCGGTTGACTTTCTAAGAGTGCCCTATAACCACCCTGTGTGTCCGTCCGTCCGTCCGTGGTCAATTAGTGATCTGAAACAAGAGCAAAAGAAAACCACAAACAGTACCCGGACCACTAACATCAAAACTCAGGCGCCAACCTTCTGAAATAGATTGGAGAATGAGACGTCATTCATTCTGAAGCTCGAATCACTGTCGTGCAATTTTGATTGCATTTCCTGCACAACCGCATCCACACGCCCTGAAAGTGTGTCCGTTCCCCTTAACCCATTAAAGACATTAGGTATGTCAGACTATATGATATAGATATCCCTAAAGAAAATTGGTTGAACTATTTGCAAACAGTAGAGACCCTGATCAGACGCCGCGTTCTGCGGCGTCTGATCTGGATCTGCACTGTTTGCCAGTTACCCGTTTAGGGGTTTCCAGTCTTCAATGGGTTAAACCGCTTTTACCTGGCCATCGCCCTTAATTCTGATACAGTTCCATGTGATGAATAAGTTGTCGGTGTGCATAGGGCATCCTTACTCATCAGTGATTAACTCAAACCATACACCCACGCACGCGCGCACACTCGCGCCCGCCCGCCCGCATGAATTTACCAAACAAGTATCATGACACAAATGATATGACAGCAGGCTCATCGTTATGAAACTGAAGAGTGGGGCAAAGTTATCAGTCGTGATTGGGGTTCCCACCATTATAACGCTTTTGAATTGACCTGAAACGTCGGTTTTACAAAAATAAATGGAATTTGAAAGACCTCTGATAGACTTTATCATATTTACGAGTATGTATATATGATTTTTGTTCCGGTAAGACAAGAAGTTAATATTTTTGCGAAGCGTTCTTTTAAATTACCGTTTTCTGCGATACGATTATTAAAGGAAGGTGTTTGTGTATGCGTGTGTACGAGCGTGCGCGCATTCGCGAAGGTGAGTGTCGGAGTTGGAGAGAGAAGGGGTACCACGATGGGTTTGGACGCGGCAGAGATCAGTGCTCACTTTTATATAGTGTTGTCTTACTCAACCATCAGGTTCTGATATGGCGCCTTGTCATAACATTGGGCCAACCATTTCTACTTTTCATGTTTACTGCTGAGAGTCAACCAGAAGAACAATAACCGTTATAGTCTTGGTTTTGGAGAAAAGGGCCGACCTAGCTGTGGGGTTCATCGGCGTCGGTGACCTGAAAAAAAGATTTAATAGTTTTCTTCATAGCTTGCATTTTGACCGTTGTAACATGAATAATTGGCCTCCGTTGAAAAGTGAACCAGGCCCCGAGGTTATAAAACTTTTTTCATACTCAGCTGAGCATGTTTATAAATCTTAAAATACTGACAAAAGTTTGAAACTTCTTTCATGCTCAACTCAGCTCATGAAAAAAAGTTTTAAACTTTTGGTATTTTTTATTTCTATGATCAAGTGAAATTTCATGCTCAGTTGAGTTGAGCATGAAAAAAGTTTTATAACCTCGGAGTTTGAAACTTCTTTCATGCTGAACTCAGCTCATGAAAAAAAAGTTTTAAATTTTTGGTATTTTTTATTTCTATGACCAAGTGAAAGTTTATGCTCAGTTGAGTTGAGCATGAAAAAAAGTTTTACAACCTCGGAGCCAGGCTTTGAAGGCTATGAGTCTTGACTGTGGCATTTCCTGGGTATCCCCACATATGCTTTATATTAAAATGTTGAAATTTATTATGTTGAAAACTGATTAAGAGGTGGGGAAAAGTAGATGTGGTCTTACCAACCAACTTATTGGGGTTACATTTCAACACTGCTCTCCGTTGAAAAGCGACTCTAATAAGGATCATTTATCAAAAGATCACTTGTCAACACCATCTCATGATCTGGTAAACTTTAAATGGGGCCACTTTTCATGATGGCTGCCTTTGAACCCGCAACCTTTCGCACGCAAAGTAAATACCAACTTGCTTTTGTGGTGTCTTAACAAAGAGGCAGGCCACACCTGAACACCAAACTTTAATTTTTTTTTATTTTTTTTTTTTAATAAAAACTTTTCAATGCAGACAGGAGGTTGCCGCCTGGTATTTGAGACTTTCGAAAACGAATACTGCTCTTTAAGGTAAAAATTCGCTCCCATATGAACCGCTCATCCTTTCCTTTAAGAGAACGCCTTCAACGAGAATGGAGGCAAATATTGCCATGTCCGATCTATTTTCCTTGGGATGGTATCCAATCCCCTTTTGATTTGTTGTGCATTTTTACGGTGTCATAATAACACAGGTTTCCCCCCTAACTAGGTATACAAACGCTTATCTAAGTCTTTCAGTGGACGCACATGTCCTAAGGCATAATTATGGCTTCTCCCTGTTGATCCGTGAATCTCTTTAATCAATTAGCAGGATACGCAGACTGATTTCAAGCTTCGCTCGGTGCACAGGTCGAAATGTATGAGCCGCACCGTGAGAAAATGTACCTTCTGACATGTACGCCCAAAGAAGACATGTCGGCCTGCTAATCCGTTTTCGTTGTCCTCATGAAGAGACTTTGCTTCCTTCGCTATCCAAACTGTGTCAGTGAAGAATGTAAAAAAAAAAAAAAAACAAAAAAAAAAAAAAAAACGCTCATCCTTTCCTTTAAGAGAACGCCTTCAACGAGAATGGAGGCAAATATTGCCATGTCCGATCTATTTTCCTTGGGATGGTATCCAATCCCCTTTTGATTTGTTGTGCATTTTTACGGTGTCATAATAACACAGGTTTCCCCCCTAACTCGCTTAGAGTACCGAATGATGCAGCTGTTTTCTGTCTAAACTTACCTTTCAACGACTCTGTACGAGAGCAACGAAGGCTCTGATCAGACTGCACGAATTCACAAGGGTGTGATCTGAAATACTAGTATGTTTAGCCTGCTTATTTCGTGTGTGACGGTGCCCAACCTATTTCAGGTGTGACCGTGGCCGTCGGTCTTGCACTACGTTTCAGACCGAGTGGAGAGACAGCTGAATTAATACGCAAATTTCTCCGGGCCTTCGTTTTCTGTACATTTTCTCATTTTGCAGCACAGATACTGATATGCCCGTGTTATTAGCTGTAGCGCTGTTCAGTTTTTCTGTATATACTGCGACACCCTCGTTTTCTGAGTATTACGCGCAGGTCTTCCTGGGTAGAAACCAATACTAAGCAATGTGGATAAATTGTCTTGCTCAAGGACACTGCTAGTTAATTATTGGTTAAAAACAATTTTCATCTCTATAGTCTAGTGACTCCGTTCTTACACGTGTATTTCAAAAGCATCAACTGATTTTGCTTCAGCAGTGTAATGATGAGATAGCGCATACCAGTGCCAAACTGTTCTTGGTAACTCGGACCTAATAATATATATAGTATATTGGGTCCAAGTTGGTACGAAGCAAAATTTCCTTCTGTCGATTCTACAATTACATAATTCATTCTCATCACAAGAAGTTCTGAAAGTCACAGGTACTAGAACAATCAGAATACTTCTCGTGCTCTTGAAACGTGAGGGGAATCGCTTTATCATCATTCATATGTCATTAGAACCGCTCCGGTGCTTACGGAGCCGCATAACCGTTACTGAGTTTATCTCCCTTGCGCTTGTGTCCTCTTCGTGAATTGCTTTCCCTTGTGTCACCTGTGCACATACCTGTAATATTCGACCTTTGAACTTACCGACAATCGCATTGTTTACAAATGAGGTCATGCATGTATACACACACTAGTGAACCAGCGGGAGTGTCCAATTGTTATGCAGTACGATTATACCAAATACCTTTATCTAGTCTGATTGATACTTAAACCGTGTGTCTATTGCCCGAAACACACCCCTTTTCTGGCCTTTGTTGTTTCGATATTTTTAGATGCGAGGTACTGTTTAGTCACGTGACACGCGTTTTATTTTCTTTTACAAGTTGGGGTGTTGTAAATTCCACATGCGTGAACTTGAAAATGATTGTACCCTAGGGATTTAAACTGCGCACGGGTGGGGTTTAGGGAATGGAGCCCAAAGAACGTTGGAAGGATCTTTTAGGGACAGGTGTGTCGACATCTGGGTTATTTCTAGGTAAGAAATCGAATGATTGTCACCTGTTTGTTGTGATGTGACCTGGTCTAAATTCATGGCGGTATAAACAAATATCTTTGATACTTTGACAGGGAAATGTGTGTTTCACAGTCAAACCTGCAATGACATTGTTACACACATGACAGGTCCTTGTTCTGTCACTTATTACATGATAAACCGTGACATATATTCATTATTTGCAGAGGTGTTGATGTATGATTATTAATTAAGCTGTAAACAACCACAAACTATACAGCTATTTATATATAATCATGATTTATAATTCAATGTGACAAGGTCCCATTTCAGCATATGCGTTCACTATCAGGTTCTTCCCTGGACTAGCCATTACTGTAGAAGCTAGTGAAAATCTTGAAGATCTTGTTTAGACTGCAGCTGTGCAAGGCTGGGCCCAGTTGTTCAAAGCGTCGTTAGCTTAACGAGCTCGTTAAGGGTCATTTCCTTAACTGTTTTAGCGGATTCAATATACAATATTCTGATATTTTTTGCTGAAAAAAATGTGAGTAGCTTTTGCGCTGCAAAAGCTACTCACATTTTTTCAGCAAAAAATTTCAGCATATTTGTGTATCACAATGTAAATTTTAACGAATCGTTAACTAACGACATCGTTAGTTTTGAACAACTGGGCCCAGGTAATTAGCACTGACAGTGCAGTTACATGATGCATAAAATACTGGAATACACATAATTACTGAAATACACATTACTACTTCTGAAATACATTAATATTTTTATATTTTTTTTGTGCCTGTGTAAATATATAATTACCGTAATAATCCTACATGTAAGTATTGGAACAGATAGGCCTTTGCAAACAGTGTAGATCCAGATCAGATGCCACAGAATGCGGTGTCTCATCAGGTTTTACACTGTTTGCCATATATACAGCACTGAAAATGCAATGCCTATATGCAATAATTATGAAGTAATACAGAAATAATCTTTTTAATTAACATTTAGAATAAAAGTTCAATACATTTTGGTACTTTAATTTGTATTGTGGTACATTTTGATAATTAGCCATATTTTGGTATTTTCAGTAATTTTTTTATATGCGAAGAAATGAGAAAAAGTATTATATTAAATGTGGATAACTTCTCTTTCTAATAGCGGGAGTCATAAGTATATATAGCTAAGCTCCAGACTTTGGCAAATTTTGGGGCTTTGGGTGCCCACTTTTCAAGCTGTAAAAGGAATTTTTACATAAACCCTCTTTAAATAAGTTTTTTTTTTTTTTTGGTATGTTTTTTTTTATTCCTTGTGAAATTTAATACATTAAGTCAAAATTTTGAATTGTTGACAGTCTTTTGATACTTAGTGATGAGAAACACACCCACTTAAAAAAAAAAAAAAAAGAAATTTAAATCCCTTTATCTCTGAAATGTTGCAAAGTTTCAAAAATGTACCTTTTTTAAATTTAGATATTTGAGACATAGTTTTATGTAGATGATGGCTAAGATCTCAATGTACTCTGTGTGGTGACTAAAATCTGCTATGCACAGGGTACAAGTTTATTGAGGAGGAGTACTTGGTGATAAGTCTGGGACAATTTTCTCCAACTCTCCATAAAAAAAACATATTATTGTGGGTACTCATTTGAAGCACATCACTGAGGCTTTCCTAATGAGTATGTACCGGGTACCCATAATGTATGATTTCATGAGTGGGAAAGAATAAAATATTCTAAAATTATCGTCAAATACGGTACTCTTCCTTATAACAATTAAGTCCTATGTATGCAGCTGCCTGTCTGTGCAGTAGAAAATTCAGCTGCAGAAAAAAAGATGCATCAGATTAAACTGTTAACCCATTGTAGTCGAGATACCCGTAAAAGGGTAATTGGCAAACAGTGCAGACCCAGATCAGATGCCGCATAATGCGGCGTCTGATCAGGGTCTCCACTGTTTGCATAAAGTTTAGCCATTTTTCTCTAGGAATATGTAGATCTTGTAGCCGGACGTACCTAAAATTGAAATTGGACTCTTCCAATATATAGTGTAGGAGAGTCTATTCAGTATACAATGGGTTAACTTGGTGGTTGTAGTTTGCTGATTTTTAACCCTGGTCCTGCTGATCCCGGATATACCCTGCCTTTCCAAACAGTGTAAACCCAGATCAGTTGGCTTGCGAAGAAACCAACAGATCTGGATCTGCACTGTTTGTCATTAAGTCTGTGAACTTGTATCAACAACCTGGATCAAATAACCTTATTGGCTGAAAATTAGAAGTGGACCTGGCATCTTAATTTATTTAATATGACAAGGGTTAATAGTGTGCAGTAAGACAGGTTAATGCAGTGCCTAATTAACCCTTAAAGTGCCAGTCACAACTGCAGCAGATGACAGTTTTTTTTATTGTTTTTTTTTTTATTTTTCAGAAAAAACAAGTCTTGACATTTCACATGAAATGTCAAGACTTGTTTTCTCTGAATAATAATAATAATAATAAAAAAATTCGAATGTCTGAATAATAATAATATTAATAATAAAAAAAAAATCGAATATTGTCTGCTACAAATTTTGCTTGGCGCTTTAAGGGTTAATATATGAGTGCATGTTCATTTGCACTTTGCAGATTCATTATCATAGCTCCAGATAAGACACCTTTTTTCCCAAAATGTGCGGACATTTTACTTATTTCTCTAGGAAAACATATGCTGTGGGTACTCAGAAAAACATGTGCTGTGGGTACTTAGAGAGGCACTTTATTGAGTATCCACATTTTCATGCAGAAATATGCCCGCACAATGCGACTATGCCCTCAGGATTATGCACTTAATTGGAAAATGAAGATGAAATAAGAAAATATTTTCTGGATACCTCTCTTAACAGGAGCTATGCATAAAACAGAGCAAACCAACAAATTGATAATTGCAGTTCAAGCAGTCAGGGCCCATTTGTTTTAAACTAACTACATGTATGTTGTTAGTGAACATATCCTTAAAACTTGATCATTAAATATGGCATATATGCTAATATTTTTTGCTGAATAAATGTGAGTAGCTTTTGCATTTGCAAAATTATCTGTGAATTTGGTATTGTACTTACTAGAAAAGTTAATATTTTGACCACTAATGAGCTTGTCAAGCTAATGATGCTTTGAACAGCTGGGTCCAGATCATCTGTACTTTCATCTGCGTTGTCCCCACAGGGCCGGTTTTGTGCAGCGGCTATGTCTTCATGCCAAAATTATTGGGGATTATAGCATCTTGACATTTTTCTCCCTCAGCCTGAGACTGTGATGCAAAGTAGATCTACTTTTTTCTGATTTTCAGAAAACTTTAAAGGGTAATGCAACCTTAAAAGGTATTGTGCTTTAAAGTAAAGAACTTTATAAACAATGAATTTTGACACAAATTTGATCAAAATCTGTGGAAAATTCAGTAAGTTATAGACAGTTAAATATTTTAACATTGGTGGAATGGGCGCCACCATTTTGAATATTTAATGAGGTTTCATAAAAATTAAAATTTGTTTCATAAAAGTAGTTATTCTCACAAAGTTGGTTTATTTAGGGGGAAATGATTCCTTGCCACTAGAATTAAAAGATTATAAAAAATCTGTAGCAAAATTATTCTGAAAAACCCTTTATAATTTGGTTTTGCACATTTAATTTGGGCTGTATGATGTCACAAAGCCTACAATATGGCGGCATCCATGACAGCCACTTTAAATATATTCAAACCACCATAACTTCCATATTTCTAGGCCAATTTTGAAAACTCTTGCATCAAAATAAATGGCTTTTTAAGCACTTTACTTCAAGATATAATAACAACTTATATTGCGTTCCCCTTTAAGAAATTATCAACATGATGAGTAGCAGTGTGTGACCTTAAATGTTTTTATTTTTTTATAACTGGTTCTCTGCCCTTGGCACTTAAGGCTGTTTATTTGTGTTTGTCATGCAAACTACAGTAAAACCTTGATGACTCGAACACCGATTGGATGATTCAAACTCGTTTTTGAGTCCCTATGAAATTCTTCTGACAGCTCAAGAAGACAATATTTAGGGAAATTTTCTTATTTTATCATGAAATTGTATGTTGTGTGTACTCATTTGAATTGCCTCATAAGCACAATTCTAATGAGTACACATAACATACCATTATTGTGAGGAGATCAAAAAGACTTCCCTAAATTATCATCATTGTTTCTTGACATGGTGCCGGGGGTGGTTGGGTGAGGCAAAGGTGTCAGGGTATCTTACGTCCTTCGGGTGTCCAACTGATATTGGCTTCCAGTTGGGCAAGGCCTGCTATCCTTGTAGCAGGAAAGGGTAGAGGGGGGAGTTTTTATTTCTTCTGTTTCTTCACTTACATTCCTGTCCTATTTCTTCCCTGTCCCTCTCTTTCATCTCTACTATTTCTTCTATCTCTTTTCTCCCTTTCTCTTGGAGACAACACAAAATGATCCACAAGGGTTGATATGTCGTTAACCCCCACACAATCAATGACATGATGCCAAGATTAACCCTCAGTGGCTCGAACTGCCCATGTCTGGAATAAAATTCCATGGTCCCAAACATGTTTGAGCCATTGAGGTACTTCTATTTTTTGTTAGATTTTCATGAAACTTTGCGGAAGTGATCATTGTGATGAATACCAGTATATGGTACTCACATTTTTCATTGTGGGGTTATCTGCCCTTGGCACTTCAGTTTGTCTGTCCAAGATTGTGATTGAAAGTGCTTCTACAATTATTTTTTAGATTTTCTTAAAACTTCACAGAATTGTTCAATATGGAGTATTTCAGTACTTGACATGGAAGTATTTTCATTGCAAGTTATCAGCCTTTGAGCTTAAACCTGTCTGCATACATGCCATTAGCTGCTGACAGAAATCTGTGAGATTTTGCAAATTTTTAGGGGAGTTTTGATGAAATTCTGTGAGGTTTTTATGAAAATCACTTTCAAGCTTACATAAGTAAGTTAAAAGCCATTATTTTAATGAATTAAGCTTGGGATAGCCATGCTAATGTGTGATTTATTTCTAGTTCTTCAAAAAGTAGCTTATTAAATGGTATGAAAATTCAGTGAGATTTGAAAATCTTATGGGAAATGGGGTCCAGAAGGGCAAAAATTCTGTAAGATTTTGTCTCACAATGTGAGGTATGGCATGTATGCGTCTGTCTGTCTGGGTTTGTGACAAAAATTGTTTCCATTGTTTGTGTTAAATTTTCATAAAATTTCAAAGAAATGTTAGCATTGACAAGAATTTCGTCTTTAAGGCAGCTGTAATAAATCTACCAACAAAATATCATTTTGTTTCATAGAGATGAAAGAAAATATTCTGGATATTCGTAGCTCTTGATAAGATGAGTTTTTTTTCATTCCAAAAGTATTGATATTTTTCTTATTTCTCCATGAAAACATATGTTGTGGGTACACATTAAAAGCGCCCTGACAAGGCACTTCTAATGAGTACCCACAACATATGTTTTCATGTAGAAATAAGAAAAAAATTACACGGGATACCCCTCTTGCTGCTTTTGGAATGTGTTGTTGGCATTACAGCTCTAGATAAGGCACTTTTTCCAGCCTTTTATATTTTAATTATTTCTCCATGAAAATTTTTCATTAGGTGTGGGCACTCACAATACATGTACCATATATGCTATTTTTGAAAGAGAGCAATAAGAAAATATTAACTGGGTTCTTGTAGGACTGGCTCTCTGAGGATTCAAGAAATCTAAACTGCAAACATAGAATTGTTTTTCTTAAAGATCAATCACATTTCAGGTTATTATTCTTCTTCAGGTAAAACTGCCTATTGTTAAAGATACAGCCTATAGAACTGACACCGATTTAAGTCAATTATCTTTATTGTACTTGTAATGTTATTATCAGATAATTCACATTGACCAGTTCTCCAGATAAGAGGGTTATCTGGATGAAGCATAGCACCAGATAAGCGGGGTTATCCACATAATATTTTTCTTATTTCTCCATGAAAACATATGTTGTGGGTACTCATTAGAAGTGCCTCTTCGAGGTGCTTCTAATGAGTACCACAGCATATATTTTTACAGAGAAATAAAGAAGATATCTGTACTTTTAGGTTGAAAGAAGTTCGTTATCTGGAACTATGATAAATGAATGCATATTTTATGATTTTGTTTCCTTTTGGAAAGCATATATTGTTTTCTCATTAGAATCACTTACTGAACCATGTTTTTGGCTACCAATAGCATATACATTTTTTGGAGAAGTAAGAAGACTGTTGGAACTTTTCGGTTAAAAAAAGTCTTTTCACTGGAGCCTTGAATTGAATTTGCATAGTGAAGTGAAACACATTCCTAACATATCATTATTGATATATAGTACAGGGCCTAGATAAGATAGGTTTTTTTTTTTTTTCCTATCATAAAAAGAAATGGTATTTTTCTAATTTCTCCAGAAAATGTGTTACAGGTGCCTTTTTGGTCCTTATCTGCCTAACAGTTTTGATAAGTTCCTTTACAGGGTTCATGTTTTCATGGAAAAAAGGAAATTCATAGCTCCGGATAAAAGAGGTTATCCACCTAACATTTTTCTTATTATCCACAAAAACATATACTGTGGGTACTCATTAGAACATACGTTTTTTTGAGAAATAAGTAAAATATTAGTACTTTTTAGTTGAAAAAAGCCCCTTATCTGGGGTTGTGAAAAATAATACATGTATTTTATAAAACGCTCATCTAATGTAGAGCTAAATGTATGACCCAGATAATTTTTTCCAACAAGAAATATGATTTTTGTAGTTTTCCCTTCAGATTTTTCTGTATATTTGCAAAGAAGGGGTTTAATGTATTGTTGAATAAAGTGCAGATATTCTTGGGTAGTTGGAGCCTTTTTTGGTCAAGTCCAGCTTTTTAGTTCACCTGGGCCAAAGTCTCCCGGGGAGCTGAAAGGATGGTAGGCCATCGATTGTCCATCGGTTGTTCATCCACACGTGACCAGTAATATCTCCACAGTCTGCTGGTACATGTAAATCTCAGTCATTCCTCATCTATAGCATGCCTCTGGTGGGGCATCAATGACTTTATAAGCTTTTCATGGAGAGCCAATGAAAACTTCGGTTGCTGTAGCAACAATGTCCCATAGACGTATAATGGGAAAATGCTTGTCATCACCTTAACTACTTTAGTTTTGATCAGATGTTCATGAAACTTGATAAGGTTGACATGGATGAAATCTCAGCAAGTTCGAAAACTGGCCAGACCGGCTCATTAGTCTGAGAGTTGCATCCCCTTGATTGCTGAAAAGTCTCTGTTTGACTTTGTCATCAGATTTACTCATTTGTTTTGATCAGATCTTCCCTAAACTTGCAGATTAGGTGGACATGTATGACATCTCAGATGAATTAAAAACCTGTCCAGATTGGATCATTAATCTCAGAATTTTGTCCCCTTGATTGCTGAAAAAGTCTCTTTGACTTTAATTGTCATCAGTATAACTCATTAAGTTTTTGTTGGATCTTCCTTAACCTTGCAGATAAGCTAGGTGGACATAGTTGAAATCTTGGATTAGATTGAAAACTGGCTAAATTGGATCATTAATCTTAGAGTTCACGTCCCCTTGATTGCTGAAAAAGCCTCTGTTTGAATTTGTCATCAGAATAACGCGTTTTGATTGGATCTTCCTGAGACTTGGAGATGAGGTGGACATGGATAAAATCATGAATGAGTTTGAAACCTGGCCAGCTTCTTAGAATTACATCACTTTGATTTCTGAAAAAAACCTCTGTTTGACTTTGTCATCAGCATAACTCATTCAGTTTTGACTGGATCTTCTTGGAACTTGTCGACAAGGTGGGCATGAATGAAATCTTGGATGAGTTTGAAACCTGACCAGATCTGATTATTTGTCTTTGTTACATTCCCTTGATTGTTGAAAAAGCCTACATATATATCTGACTATCATCAGCATAACTCGTTCATTTTTGATTGGATCATACTGAAACTTGCAGATCAGGTAGACATGAATGAAGGATTGTCTCAAGAAAGCTTGGAAATCTACACAGTCTGATAGATAGAGTTACAGCCTTGATTGCTAAAGGCACATATAGTTAACCTTGTTTGCTGCATACCTCCATTGGTTTTAATTGGATCTGCCTTAAACTTGCAGATATGGAGGACATGGATATTTGGAGTAATGTCCTCCAGATTAATGTTGTAGACATTGAGTGACCTTGACCTACTTTTCAGCACAGGTGAGCATTAAGGACCAACTTGATCCTCTTGTTATTTTCTGCTATCATAAAGCCAGCTACTGTGGCAAGCAGATGCAATATAGGCCTTCAGTTTTCCGTCTGTCCAATTGTCAATATTTGCATTAATCCTGGTGGTCAGGCTCAATTTTGAATATACATGTATATTACATCTACAATCATCTTACCCAGCAAACACTTTTTCCCTGACATGGACTCAAACAGTGTGGTATCCTTTTATAACCATGACTTGTGTTTCACTATTTAACCCACTGTAGTCTGGAAACCCCTAAAAGGGTAATTTGCAAACACTGCAGACCCAGATTAGATGCCGCAGAATGCGGCGTCGGGGTCTCCACTGTTTGCAAATAGTTCAACCATATTTCTCTAGGAATATCTAAATCACATAGTCTGACATGCCTCAAATCAAAAGTAGAATCTTCCAATATATAGTGTGGGGGAGTTCATTCAGTCAACAATGGGTTAACAACTTGGTCATTTTTAGCTCACCTGAGCAAAAGCTCAGGGTGAGCTATTGTCATCACCCGCTGTCCATCGTCTGTCGTTTGTCGTCCGTCGTCAACAATTAGTTTGTTAACACTCTAGAGGTCATAGTTTTGACCCAATCTTGATGAAACTTGCTCAGAATGTTTGCCTCTATGAAATCTAGGTCAAGTTTGATACTGGGTTACTTGGGGTAAAAAACTAGGTCACCAGGTCAAATCAAAGGAAAAACTTGTTAACACTCTAGAGGTCACAGTTTTGACCCAATCTTGATGAAACTTGCTCAGAATGTTTGCCTCTATGAAATATAGGTAAGTTCGATACTGGGTTACTTGTGGTCAAAAACTAGGTCACCAGCTCATATCAAAGGAAAACCTTGTTAACACTCTAGAGGTCATAGTTTTGACCCAATCTTGATGAAACTTGCAAAAAATGTTTGCCTCTATTAAATCTAGGACAAGTTCGAAACTGGGTCACTTGGGGTCAAAACCTAGGTCACTGGGCCAGATCAGCAGAAAACCTTGTTAACACTCTAGCTGTCACATTTTTCAAGCAATCATCAAGAATCTTGCTCAATATGTTTGTCTTGATGAATTCTAGGTCAAGTTCGAAACTGGGCTACTTGGGTTTGAAAACTAGGTCACCGGGCCAAATCAGCAGAAAACCTTGTTAGCACTCTAGCGGTCACATTTTTCAAGCAATCATCATGAATCTTGCTCAAAATGTTTGTCTTGATGATTTCTAGGTCAAGTTTGAAACTGGGTCACTTGGAATCAAAAACTAGGTCACCGGGCCAAATCAGCAGAAAACTTTGTTAACACTCTAGCGGTCACATTTTTCAAGCAATCATCATGAATCTTACTCAAAATGTTTGTCTTGATGATTTCTAGGTCAAGTTTGAAACTGGGTCACATGGGGTCAAAAACTAGGTCACCAGGCCAAACCAGCAGAAAACGTTGTTAACACTCTAGCGGTCACATTTTTCAAGCAATCATCATGAATCTTGCTCAAAATGTTTGTCTTGATGAGTTCTAGGATATGTTTGAAACTGGGTCATGTGGGGTCAAAAACTAGGTCACCTGGCCAAATCAGCAGAAAACCTTGTTAACACTCTAGCGGTCACATTTTTGAAGCAATCATCATGAATCTTGCTCAAAATGTTTGTCTTGATGATTTCTAGGTCTAGTTCGAAACTGGGTCAATTGGGGTAAAAAACTAGGTCACCTGGCCAAATCAGCGGAAAATCTTGTTATCACTCTAGCTGTCACATTTATGAAGCAATTATCATGAATGTTGCTCAAAATGTTTGTCTTGATGATTTCTAGGTCAAGTTCGAAACTGGATCAGTTGGGGTCAAAAACTAGGTCACCAGGCCAAATCAGCTGAAAACCTTGTTAACACTCTAGAGGTCACATTTTTAGCTCACCTGAACACGAAGTGCTCATGGTGAGCTATTGTGGTCAGTCAATGTCAGTCGTGCGTCGTCCTTCCTCCGTTGTCCGTCGTGCGGCGTCAACAATTGCTTTAAAAGCCTACTCCTCCTACACCCCTGGGCAAATTGACTCGATACTTGGTAGGAAGCATCAGGGTGACCTGTGGATAAAAAATAGCTAAAATCGTGCCGATTGGAAATCCAAGATGGCCGCCATGGGTGCCATCTTGAAAATCTATTTTTCGCTTCTTCTCCTGAACCGAAAGGCCAATTGACTCCAAACTTGCTAGGAAGCATCAGGGTGACTTGTAGATCAAAAATAGCTAAAATCGTGCCGATCAGAAATCCAAGATGGCCGCCATGGCCGCCATCTTGAAAATGTATTTTTCACTTCTTTTCCTGAAACGAAAGGCCAGTTGACTCCAAACTTGCTAGGAAGCATCGGGGTGACTTGTAGATCAAAAATAGCTAAAATCGTGCCGATGGGAAATCCAAGATTGCCGCCATCTTGAAAATCTATTTTTCGCTTCTTCTCCTGAACCAAAAGGCCAATTGACTCCAAACTTGCTAGGAAGCATTGGGGTGACTTGTAGATAAAAAATAGCTAAAATCATGCCGATTGGAAATCCAAGATGGCCGCCATGGCAGCCATCTTGAAAATCTATTTTTTGCTTCTTTTCCTGAACCGAAAGGCCAATTGACTCCAAACTTGCTAGGACGCATCGGGGTGACTTGTAGATCTAAATAGCTAAAATCATGCCGATCGGAAATCCAAGATGGCCGCCATGGCAGCCATCTTGAAAATCTATTTTTCGCTTCTTCTCCTGAACCCAAAAGCCAATTGACTCCAAACCTGGTAGGAAGCATTGGGGTGACTTGTAGACCAAAAATAGCTAAAATCGTGCCGATCGGAAATCCAAGATGGCTGCCATGGCCGTCATCTTGAAAATCTATTTTTCGCTTCTTCTCCTGAACAGAAAGGCCAATTGACTCCAAACTTGCTAGGAAGCATTGGGGTGACTTGTAGATCAAAAATAGCTAAAATCGTGCCGATTGGAAATCCAAGATGGCCGCCATGGCAGCCATCTTGAAAATCTATTTTTTGCTTCTTTTCCTGAACCGAAAGGCCAGTTGACTCCAAACTTGCTAGGAAGCATTGGGGTGACTTGAAGATCAAAAATAGCTAAAATCATGCCGATCAGAAATCCAAGATGGCCGCCATGGCAGCCATCTTGAAAATCTATTTTCGCTTCTTCTCCTGAACCCAAAAGCCAATTGACTCCAAACCTAGTAGGCAGCATTGGGGTGACTTGTAGATCAAAAATAGCTAAAATTGTTCCAATCGGAAATCCAAGATGGCTGCCATGGCAGCCGTCTTGAAAATCTATTTTTTGCTTCTTCTCCTGAACCGAAAGGCCAATTGACTCCAAACTTGCTAGGAAGCATAGGTGTGACATGTACATGTAGATCAAAAATAGCTAAAATTTTGCTGATCCTAAATCCAAGATGCCGCCATCTTGAAAATCTATTTTTCGCTTCTTCTCCTAACCCAAAATGCCAATTGACACGAAACTTGGTAGGAAGCATTGGGGTGACTTGTAGATCAAAAGTAGCTAAAATCGTTCCAATTGGAAATCCAAGATGGCCGCCATGGTCGCCATCTTGAAAATCTATTTTTCTCTTCTTCTCCTGAGCCAAAAGGCCTATTGACTCCAAACTTGGTAGGACGCATCAGGGTAACTTGTAGATCAAAAGTAGCTAAAATCATGCTGATTGGAAATCCAAGATGGCCACCATGGTGGCCATCTTGAAAATCCTTTTTTCGCTTCTTCTCCTAAACCCAAAAGCCAATTGACTTGAAACTTGGTAGGAAGCATCGGGGTGACTTATAGATTGAAATTGGCTAAAATTGTTCTGATTGGAAATCCAAGATGGCCGCTATGGCAGAAAATCTGTTTTTCACTTCTTCTCCTGAACCAAAAGGCTTATTGACTTTAAACTAGGTAGGAAGCATCAGGGTGACCTGTAGATCAAAAATAGCTAAAATCATCCCTATCAGAAATCCAAGATGGCTGCCATGACAGCCATCTTGAATATCTATTTTTCGCTTCTTCTCCTGAACTGAAAGGCCATTTGATTCGAAACTTGGTAGGAAGCATTTGGGTGACTTGTAGATCTAAAATAGCTTAAATTGTTTGGATCGGAAATCCAAGATGGCCATCATGGCAGCCATCTTGAAACTCTTTTTTTCGCTTATTTTCCTGAACCAAAGGGCCAGTTGATTTGAAAATTGGTAGGAAGGATTGGGATGACTTGTAGATATAAAAATAGCTAAAATCGTTCCAATCGGAAATCCAAGATGGCGGCCATCTTGAAAATCTATTTTTCCCTTCTTGTTCTGATCTGAAAGGCCAATTGACTCGAACCTTGATTGGAAGCATCGGGGTGACTTGTAGATGAAAAATAGCTCAAATCGTTGCGATAGGGAATCCCAAATTGCGGCTATGATGGCCATCTTGAAAATCTTGTTTTGAACTTTTTCTCCTGAACCGACTCAAAGTTCATTGAAAGTATCGAGGTGACTTGTAGATCAGCAGTAGTTAAAATCATTCTGATTGGAAATCCAAGATGGCTGCCATCTTGTTTATGTTTATTATATTTCCCTGCCACTGTGCTGTTTACATGTATAAAATCATGATTCTTCAGAAACCAGTTAGCCAATTGCCTCCAAATTTCACATTGATCCTACTGTTGAAATGTGATTGAGAGTTTGTTCAAATGATCATGCTCCATTGACTGTCATGCCATATATAATATTCTTCTTCAAAATTAAGAACTGCTTAAAGGTTGATCTTTTCATTAGCTGCGATGACAGGACTGGAAAAATGTTGCATAACATCTGCATATCTGCAGTGGCTATGTCACTCAGGTGAGCGACCCGTGGCCCGTGGGCCTCTTGTTGAAGCAGTCATCATGAATCTTGCTCAAAATGTTTGTCTTGATGATTTTTAGGTCAAGTTCGAAACTGGGTCACCTGGGGTAAAAAACTAGGTCACCTTGCCATACCAGCGGAAAACCTTGTTAACGCTCTAGTGGTCACATTTTTCAAGCAATCATCATGAATCTTGCTCAACATGTTTGTCTTGGTGATTTCTAGGTCAGGTTTGAAACTGGGTCACTTGGGATCAAAAACTAGGTCACCTGGCCAAATCAGCAGAAAACCTTGTTAACACTCTAGCGGTCACATTTTTGAAGCAATCATCATGAATCTTGCTCAAAATGTTTGTCTTGATGATTTCTAGGTCAAGTTCGAAACTGGGTCACATGGGGTCAAAAACTAGGTCACCAGGCCAAATCAGCAGAAAACTGTTTACACTCCAGAGGTCACATTTTTGAAATAATCATCATAAAAAAATGCTCAAAATGTTTGTCTTGATGATT
The DNA here is from genome assembly GCA_964016985.1 of Anodontia alba. Classification (NCBI taxonomy): domain Eukaryota; kingdom Metazoa; phylum Mollusca; class Bivalvia; order Lucinida; family Lucinidae; genus Anodontia; species Anodontia alba. The sequence continues at coordinate 39,230,164 of OZ024821.1, read as the reverse complement.
TCTAGGTCTAGTTTAAAACTGGGTCACTTGAGATCAGAAACTAGGTCACCTGGCCAAATCAAAGGAAAACCTTGTTGATGCTCTAGAGGTCACATTTTTGAAGTGATCATCATGAATCTTGCTCAAAATGTTTGTCTTGATGATTTCAAGGTGATGTATATTTTTCTATCCAGTGACTTTCTTAAGTTTTTCTGTTTCGGGCAGTTTTCTCAGTAATAATTGGTCCTACAGAGTGATATTTGGTACTTGTGAAGTGTTTGTGTTTAGGTCAGTTTCTCAGTAACTATTGCTCCTACAGCCAGTGATACTTAGTACATGCATACATCTTAGCATGGCCTCTTGAGTGCAGTCATCCATATTTGACCTTGACCTTTATTTCACAGTCCATTAGACATGCTACATTGTCTTACTTGTTAATATAATCATTTTGACTTTGATCAGAATGTTTTCCTTGATCAGTTCTAGATCAGGTTCTCAAAGTGCTATGTTGCTCAGTTGAGCATTACAGGGCCATCATGGCTCTCTTGTTGTATGTCAACCCTACTTTTCATTCCATTTCTGATTAACTTGGACACATACAATGGTCTAATATGACATGTACTTTCTCTCTTGCATGGGGTCAAACAGGGCCATGTCATTTTATGATCCTGACCTATATTTCATTGTAAAATCTGATAATAGAGTTATGTCCCTTGATTGCTAAAGACTCCTATAATTAACCTTTTAGTGCATAGCTGAATCAGTTTTAATCAGATCTTCCTTAAATTTGCAGACAGGGATATATTAAGAGTTATGTCCTACAGATTAATGAATGTTGTAGACATTGTGTGACCTTGACTTACTTATCAGCAAAGGTGAGAATTAAGGACTACCAGTGTCTTCTTGTTTTATTTTTATTTTTGAAGAAAATGTGGGGACATCCATCTGTCTGTAATACTGTCTCCTCCTACACTGATGCTCAGATTTCAACCAAATTTTCTGTCTGTTTTCCCCATGTGATAGGCTAGTTCAGCACTAATTTCTAGCATCCACTAACCCTGGAGCCTGGGGCATTGGTCAACAGGTCTGATTTTGGCTATTTCATGAAATGTCTGTGCACTGAATTCAACCCACTTTTTCTGTATGCCATTCTCATGCGATAGACATGCAATAGCTTATTGATTTGGCCCAGCCCAGGAGTCAAATGTGGGTACATGTACTTTGTTTTGTCCCTTATGCTATATCCTCCCTCACTTATGTATGGATTTTAACCAAATTTGCTGTATGCCTGTCCCATATGGCTCACACACCATATGAATTTCTGAGCCTGGCCCCTGGACTCGGACCAGGGCTCAGAAAGTCAAATTGGGCTTTTCTGTTGTTTTTATACCCTCCTAATGATAGTGGTGAGGTATTATGTTTTCCGCTTTGAGTGTCCATCCATCCATCTGTCTGTCCATCAGTGCATGGTTTCTACTCTCTAACTTGAATAGTTTTTGATGGAGTTTATTCAAACTTTGGGTACACATGTATATCAGGAGTGAGTGGTTTGGGATTGTTAATGGGCATATTTCATCAATTTTTGACAGAGTTATCTGCCCACCATAAGTCCATAATTTTGTTTCCCAACTATAACTTGAGTAAATATCAATTGATTTTCACCAAACTTGGTATGTGCATTGATATTGTGGAGATCTGGTTTGGGTCAATTTTTGACAGAGTTATGTGCCTGTCACATGTCTGTATTTTCCTTGCTGGATGGTAATTTGAGTAAATATCAATTTTCACCAAACTTGGTATGTGCATTGATATAATGGAGATCTGGTTTGGGATTGTTAATGGGCAAGGAATGTAGAGGATAACCAGTAGGCATGTCCTGTGCAAGAGAGACAACTCTGTCTTCATTATGTAGTTATCTCCCCTGAAGCTGAAATCTTGTGCTGGCCATAACTCTCATACTTTTTGAGATAATTTGATAATATTTGGTAGGGATGAAGAGGAGGACCGGTAGGCATGTCACGTGCAAGAAAGACAACTCTTACTTTATTCATTATGTAGTTATCTACCCTGAAGCAGAAATTGTATTGCCTCATCCTTGTGCGCTCCATAACTTTTATACCGGTCCATCGAATTACCCCAATCCACTCCAAACTACCCCAAACCACCCCAAACTACCCCAAACCACCCCAAACCACCATATATTAAAATATACAATATAGGTCTATTTATACATATATTTTATATGTATATACATACAAAATACATATATTGGCGCATTTTAATGCATATATAGGTCTATTTGCTCACTTGTATTGATATACATTTAGTTTGTTTCTAAATTTATGACTTGCAACTCTGTCCGCCATACTCTGCTCAGACTGTATGAATGCTTGATCCATGCGGAGGACATTCTCAAATGCGACCCTCATCTTAAAAAAATAGAACTAATATTTTATGGGAGCAAGTCCTAGTCAAACCTCCGCGGCCCACAATTAAGATGTTGCATGGGCCAAAGTTTGTAAGGTTACTCTCCCTTTATCAGCCAAGTTGGAGACACTTTACAAGGTTCTGTACACACTTTTAACCATTTTACTGTCATTATTCCTTGATGATGAAAGTCTAAGGGACTGGAAACTTCACTGTGATTATTTTTTAGGAATATAAGAATCAAATAACTATGGTTCGATCAGAATTTGCCAAGGAAGATATGATTGATGCTCAAAGTACATTAAAATTCTGTCGAAAATATTCCTGTGATGTCATCAGGAACCTCTCAATTGTGTGATGCCAGCTGGAAACAAAGGATAAAAATTTTATCCTTGGGCTAAAGTGACAGGGCGAACACATACTATCATTATACAGTTATGCAGATTAAGTCATAAATTTAGAAACAAACTACATCAATATAAATGTTGTGTAGTTATCTCCCCTGAAGCAGAAATTGTATACTCATCCTTGTGCACTCCATAACTTTGATACCCTTAGACATATTTTGGTAATATTTGGTAGGAATGAAGAGGAGGATCAGAAGGTGTATAACGTGCAAGAGAGACAACTCTCATTGTCTTCATTATATAGTTATCTCCCCTGAAGCCGAAATCTTGTGCAGGCCATAACTCCCATACTGTTTGAGATAATTTAATAATATTTGGTAGGGATGAAGAGGAGGACCTGTAGGCGTGACACTATGAGCGACAACTCTCACTTTATTCGTTATGTAGTTATCTCCCCTGAAGCTGAATTCGTAGACTCATCCTTGTGCGCTTCATAACTTTGATACCCTTAGACATATTTTGGTAATATTTGGTAAGAATGAAGAGGAGAACCAGAAGGTGTGTCGGGTGCAAGAGAGACAACTCCCTTCGTTAAATAGTTATCCCCCCCTTAAGCTGAAATCTTGTGCAGGCAATCTTCCATATTGTTTGAGGTAATATGATAATATTTGTTAGGGATGAAGAGGAGAACCAGTAGGCATGTTGGGTGCAAGAGAGACAACTCTGACTTTCTTCCTTATGTAGATATCTCCCCTTAACGAGAAATCTTTTAGATGCAGCCTTGTGTACTCGGTAACTTTGATATCCTTAGACATACTTAGATAATATTTTGTAGAAATGAGGAGGTGGACCAGGAGGCATGTCTAGATAATATTTTGTAGAAATGAGGAGGTGGACCAGGAGGCATGTCGTGTGCAGGAGAGACAACTCTCACTTCCTTCTTACGTAGTTTTCTCTCCTGGGCCAAAATCTTGTGCCCTTCATAACTTTGATACCCTATGTTTGGTAGAATTGAAGAGGAGGACCAGTATGTGTGTCGTGTGCAAGAGAGACAACTCTCACTTTCTTTGTTATGTAGTTGTCTCCCCTGAAGCCGAAATCTTGTGCAGGCTATAACTCCCATATTGTTGAGATAATATGATAATATTTGGTAGAGATGAAGAGGAGGACCAGTAGGCATGTCACATGCAAGGGAGACAACTCTCACTTTCTTCTTCGTTATGTAGTTATCTCCCCTGAAGCCAAAATCTTGTGCACTCCATAACTTTGATACCCTAAGACATATTTTGATAATGTTTTGTAGGAATGAAGAGGAGGACCAGTAGGCATGTCACATGCAAGAGAGACAACTCTCACTTTCTTCATTATGTAGTTACCTCCTCTGAAGCCAAAATCTTGTGCGCTCCATAACTTTGATACTCTTAGACATATTTTGATAATGTTTGATAGAAATGAAGAGGAGGACCAGTTGGCATGTCCCATGCAAGAGAGACAACTCTCACTTTCTTCATTTTGTAGTTATCTCCCCTAAAGCCGAAATCTTGTGCTGGCCATAACTCCCATACTGTTTGAGATAATATGATAATATTTGGTAGAGATGAAGAGGAGGACCAGTAGTGTGTCACATGCAAGAGAGACAACTCAAAAATAAAAAAAATAAATAAAAGAACATGCATAAATAAAATCATTCACAGTACACCTATTTTTGTTTTCACTTATTATTTTGGTCACATTTCATACTATCTTTGCATCTTTTTACTTTGCTTTTGTTCAATATTTCCATGATATCGATTGAAATACACTTAATTTAGAAATGGCGGTTTGGTCGGGGGATTTATCTTCTCCTCTGATGGCTATTTTTATTTGTTGTTGTGGTTTTGCATTATGCGATCTCCTAAACTGTTACAAAGACTTAACAAAATTTGCTGTATGATTTTCCCAGTGTTAGGCTAGTCCAATACTGTATCAATATCTCACCCTGATCCCCAAAGCTCTGGTCAGAAGTCAAAAGGCCAAATCTGATGACATTTTGTTTGTTATCTATTAAATGTATTTACAAGGGTTGGATAAGAGACAAGGCCCCGCCTGTTTCAGCTGTGATTGACATTCATAGAGAATTATAGGTATTGTTGAGGATGAAAGTGTGACTCGGTTTTGGTGATGTAAAGTGCATGCAGGCATTCAAATTCAATGTGTATTTTTCGGACAATAAAACTTAAACTTTTACTTGTCTTGTTCCTTGATTTGTAAATGTTTTCCATGCATTATGACTAACAGGAATTTAGCATGGAAATGGATTTCAACTTAATTTGATGTTAACCTTTAAAGCACCAATTACAACTGCAGCAGAGGTCAATTTTGATTTTGATTAATGTCTAACCAATTATTTTTCTTCCTGCGCTTCCTGAGTCCCATACTCACTTTTTTTATTTTAGCTCGCCTATACGAAAGTACAGGAAGAGCTATTGCACTACCCCCGGCGTCGGTGTTGGCATTGGCGTCGACGGCATCTGCGTCAACAAAAATGTTAAAGTTTAACGTCAAAGTTTTTAAGACCTCATATTTTCTAAATCGTCTGATGGATTTAGTTTATATTTGGTATAATTATAGATGTTGGTCCAAAATTTTATTGAGCCCTATCCACACCCCTGCTTATGACCTATTGGTCAAGGTCATGGACTTTGAAATTTTATGTTAAAGTTTTGCGTCAAAATTTTTAAGATACATGTATCTTAATTTTTAAAACCTTGCATGGATTTACTGTATATTTAGTATGATAATAGATATTGGTCCAAAATTTTATTTGGCACTACCCCCACCACTGCTTATGACCTAAAGGTCAAGGTCACAGACTTAGAAATTTACGTTAAAGTTTTGTGTTAGAAGTTTTTAAGATCTCTTAATTTCTAAATCCTTGTATGGATTTACTTTATATTTGGCATGATTATAGATACTGATCCAAAATTTTATTCGGCATTCTTCTCACAGCTGCTTATGACCTGGAGGTCAAGGCCACAGACTTAGAAATTTATGTTAAAGTTTTGCGTCAAAGTTTTTAAGATCTCTTAATCTCTAAATTCTTGTGTGGCTACTTTATATTTGGCATGATTATAGATATTGATCCAAAATTTTATTCAAGACAATTCCCACCCCTGCTTATGACCTAGAGGTCAAGGTCAGACTTAGAAATTTATGTTAAAGTTTTGCGTCTTAAGTTTTTAAAATATCTTTATTTCTAAATCCTTGCATGGATTTACTCTCTATTCGGCATGATTATAGATATTGCTCCAAAATTTTATTCAGCACTTTCCCTGCCCTATAACCTACAGGTCAAGGTCACAGACTTAGAAGTTTTATGTTAAAGTTTTACCTCAGAGTTCTTAAGATCTTTTATTTACTCAGCTACTTTTCAAATCATACTATTTATATTTGGTATACAGATAGCAGCTATGGAAGATGTTCATCCAAAATTATATCCAGTACTATGTCTTTCTCCCTCCCTCCACATCTTACCCCCTTCCCTTTCCCCCCCCCCCCCCCCCCCCCCACACACACACACACACACACACACACACACTACACACACACACACACACACACCACACACACACACACACACACACACACACACACACACACACGAGAGAGAGAGGATTTTAAGGTCATAGTCTTAATTTTTATTTGATTTTTATTTGACTGATATGCGCGAGTTCAGGTGAGCTATCCTGTCTGGTGAAAGGTCTTGTTTTGCTTTGGGACTCGCAGACTCGCAGTTTAAATCTCAGAAAGTCCCAGGACTCACAAAATTATAGTGGAAGATTCACAAATGGATGCAATAATTAAATAGTAGGACTCACTTTATATAGCCCTAGCGAGTCCTGGGACTCATAGTCTCACAGTAAAAAATAGTTAATAAGTCACTGCAAACCCTGAGGGCCTTCTGGATGGTGGTGTCCGAGGTCACGGTCTCAAAGGGCCACTCCATGTGAAAACGTGTCTTTGGGCATATGCAGACAGCGAAGGCCCAGATCAGCCTGCACATCCACACATTCTGATCAGGGACTTCACTGTCTGCTGACAGAGTCATTGGACACTATAAAATGTATCAGTAGAGAGCAAATGCCCAGGTCAGACTTTGCGCACCTGTTGGATGAATCTCAATCGGAGCATTTTGTGCATGCCGGAAGACACATTTGAAAACATGAGGGTTTGCAATGGCATGCCAATAATATCATAGGCCTAGATAAGAGTGGGTATCAGGTTAATATTTTTCTTATTTCTCCACAAAAACATATGTTGTGCGAGGCACTTCTAATGAGTACCACAACGTATGTTTTCGTGGAGAAATGAGAAAAATATCAATACTTTTGGATTGAAAAAAGCGCCTTAACTAGAGCTATGTGCCGTTGACCGCATGTTTGCTATTTATATGTTTTTTATTTTACAGGAGCCCTGATTGGACTGCTGGTACAGAACATAGTGGTAGGAAGTGGTGAAGGAAAATATGGATATTTTTCTAAAAATAACAATTCATCAGTTGTGCTGAATCATACCTTATGGAATGTAAGAGATTCAGGACGGCAAACAGAATTTTCTTTTCGAACTTGCTCTGATGGAGAGCTTTTATATCAATCAGGAGCTGGAGGAGATCTTTTACAATTACTTATAATCAATGGAACTATTGAATTCCACTGGATCATTGGTCAAATCTATGATGACAAAGTTTTAGTTGGTAATAATTTAAATGATAATGAATGGTATACAGTTAGTTCACATTTATATTTAGGAAAATTGTTTTTAAATGTAACCAAAGCTGGGAAAATAATATTTAGTGAAGAAATTTCAAATACAACCTACCGGACGTATTTTCAAAATATTAATTTGACAAGAAATATGGGTTTGACTGTGGGGCGTGGCTTTACAGGATGCCTGATGGAGGGTCCCAATGTGATATTTTTGAATAATGACTTCATCACAGGGAATAAAATAGAGTGGAGTAATGTTTCATGTGCTCAAAGTGATAACAGTTGTGCTATTGGTAAGTCTACCTTTGCATCTGAATCATATTTCTAGATAAGAGGATTATCATGCAGATATTATTCTTATTTCTCATGAAAACCTATGTTGTGGTACTCATTAGAAGCGCCTCGATAAGGTGCTTCTAATGAATACCTCAACGTATGTTTTCTTGAAGAAATAAGAAAATTTTTGGAAGATAAAAGGGCCTTATCTGGAACTATATGAATTAAAATATGAGTATATAACATTTTAAGAGTAATGGATATGTTTCCAGGGGAGGCAGCTGATGAATTTGTTTTTGTCTCACTTCTAAATAGGGGTCTACTCTCAAAGGAAAAAATTTGTTTTCCTTAGGTGCAAATTATTTCCTTTCTGAGTAGATCACAACTACAGCAGACAAAATTTTGATTTTTTTTTTTTTTTTAAGAAAAAAATAAGGTTTGACATTCCAAGTTTTATTTTCTCTGAAAAAAAAAAAAAGAAATTTTGCTTCATGCTTTAAAAGGTTTAATTATTAATTAGACTGCGTTTTATCGTTATCTTTAATGCTTACCACGGTATGGGCAGATTCAGCAGACAACAAATCGTTGATATTTTTCTAATTTTTTTCCTAGAAAATAGGATCTAACACTTCATGCAAACTGTCACCTAAGGAGACAATTTGCATAAAGTGTCAGATCCCATTTTTTAGGAAAAATAAGGAAGAATATTATTCCTAAAAAATAGGACCTGACACTTCATGCAAATTGTCTCCTAAGGAAAAATAAGAAAACTATTTCAAAATGTCTGCTGAAATTTTTATCTAGCATGCTAAGTATTAACCCTTAAAGCGCCAAGAAAACCTGTATCTGAAAATGTCGTCTGTTTATATCGTCTGCTGCATCTTCTTGCAAACTTTTCAAACATACTTTTTGCATATGGGCAAACAGTGTGGACCCAGATCAGACTGCTCCTAAAGGAGCAATCTGATCTTGGTCCACACTGTTTGCAACAATGACTTTTAAAGTAATCAGCAGAAGACAAAGCAGACGACAATTGTTGTGACTGGCGCTTTAAGGGTTAAAGAGGTTCCAATGTACATGTACTTCCTAGTTTGGCACACTGTCAGGGTTGTTTTCATTAACTAAAATACACAGTGGTGTAGCCAGATTATTATAACACTCAACCAGGAAGTCTTGAACAATTCTCCCTGGTCTTACTTTCAAAATAGAGTCTACTCTTAAGGATAAGAATTGGCTCTCGCAAAAAGTAGCCCCTATTTTGGAAGCAATAAATTCTTTCCTTTAAGAGCAGCCCCCATGTAAAGAAGTATGTTGATGTCTCTTTATTGTTAATGTGTTTTCTTAAGCATGTACATGTAACGCATATGCGTAATGTGCATTTATGAATGCTATGCCTATGATGCAGGCCCTGATCTACTATGGACCATAGTACCCATGGTGTCCATTAGTCAGTTCAACTTGGCCATAGTTGCATGTTATCCTGTTTGAATGCTTAGAACACTGCAGAAAGCATAGCAATTTGTGGCTAGGTAATGATCTTTTCCTGGTTATTGTAGCTCTAGGTAAGGCACTTTTTTTTTTTTCAATATAAAAAAAATACATGTATTGGTATTTTTCTTGCCGTGTTTATCCTAAGTATTGGAACACCTAAACTCCTCTCCGTAATTGTCTTAAAATTTGATAAAAAAGTCTATTTTACTACCTGTTGATGTGTCTAAAACAGTTCTGGATGAGTGGCAAACAGTGTAGACCCTGATCAGATGCCACATTTTGTGGCATCTGATCTGGGTTTACACTGTTTGCTCAGGCCTATCTGTCCCAATATTTAGATATATTACAGTAATCCTCCATGAAAACATATTCATTAGAAGCACCTCAGAAGCGCTTCTGATGAGTATCCACAACCTATGGTTTTGAGGAGAAATAAAAATATTTACTTGATACCCAGTCTTATCTAGAGGAAAGATTGTTTTCTTCACAGGACACAGACATGTTCCATATGTCAGTATAATAATGCTTACAGTGAAGTGGTCAGGGCTTCACAAAAGAAGAGAACAGACTACAGTATTTAAAATTCAGACACTGTAACTCACTACCCTACTTCCTAAAATTTGAGCAGCTTATTTGACCACCAGTTCATGTGTCTAAGAATGGCTAAGTGAGTGGCAAATGGTGTGGATCCTGATCGGAGTCCTCATTCTGTAATGTCTGATCTGGGTCTGTGCTGTTTGCACAAGCCTGCCTGTCCAAATACTTAGGATAAATATGGTAGACTTTAAATGCTCATAGGTATTTTCTACATGTAGATTCTACACCAAAATATACATCCTAAGATCTCATTAAAAATTAAATTTTTAGGAAGTGTCCCCTGACAGTCGGCTGTCAGGAGCCTTTTAGATCTAGTGACAGCCGGCTGTCAGGAGCATTTTAGGTCTTGTGATGATCCAAATAAGATCCCCTAAATAGATTTTAACTGGAAAACAAAAGGAAAACAAGACAAAATATTTTAAAAGATGCAAACGTCTAAGTATCGACGCAAATTTTGTTCATCTTTACTTAAGAGATATGGGACAAGGGTATACTAAAGTTTAACCCTTGTCATGCTGAATGAATTAAGCTGCCACACCCATTTCAAATTTTCAGCCAATCACATTACTTGATCCAATTGTTGATATAAATTCACATACTTAATGGCAAACAGTGCAGATCCAGATCAGTTGGCTTCTTCAGAAGCCAACTGATCTGGATCTACACTGTTCGCAAAGACAGGACATATTCGGGTTCAGCAGGACTAGAGTTAATAAATTTTCAATGTAACAGGTAAAAAAGAACAACAATGTGATTCTTTTTTATTAAGTTTCATGAAATTTCTTGATTGAAATGAAAATAAAATAGACATTAATCTGTTTAGAACATAGTTTGTTACAAGATTTTTTATATTTGCCGGGATCATCACACACCGATGATCCTGGCAAATATAAAATATCCTTTATGAGCTAACCGAATAGTCTACCATATATAAAAATTCAAGACCGGTGCAATTTCCGTGCCGGTCAACAAGTAAAATACATAAATGATAGACTGGATTTTGCATTTGAACACTCATCAGGCTATGGGCAGATTCAGCAGACGTCAAATCTGTGATTTTTTTCTTATTTTTACCAGAAAATAGGATCTGACACTTCATGCAAAGTGTCTCCTAAGGAGACAATTTGCATGAAGTATCAGATCCTATTTCTAAGATAAATATTTTAAAATGTCGTCTGCTGAAATTTTACCCAACATGCAAAAGGTTAATACTTAACAAGGTTGGTAAAAGTTGGATCAGATGACACTTTCGGAAAAAGAAATCTTACTTATTTGCCAATACATATCCAGGGCTTGAAGGAGATAGTTGGCCTGACAGAATCACTAACCTTTTTTTTTTGAGAAAATAAAAAAAAATTCCATAGCTCCAGATAAGGCACTTTTTTTTTTTCAGCCAAAAAGTAGATATTAAGTAGATATTTTTTCTCATTTATTGAGAAAAACATATATTGTGGTACTCATTAGAAGCACCTTGTTGAGGTGCATCTAATGAGTACCTACATTATATAGTTTCTTTTAATGAAACCCCCCCCCCCCCCCCCCCCCCCCCCCCGCAACCCCCACCCCTTCCCAACCCCTCTATCTGAAGCTATGGCTATCACCAAAAGGTTTTCTGCTAATTTGGCCAGTAAATGCTGAAGTAATTGGTTTATCTGGAGGCCTGATGGAGTAGGATTTCCACTGGTCTTTATCTTGACACAGTCTGATAAAAGTGTACCATGTAATACTATATGAGGTGTCTGTGTGAAACCAGACAGGATTGCTCCAGATAGGAGGGGTATCAGTTAACCCATTTAGACTGAATGAATTCACCCACACTATATATTGGAAGAGTCCAGTTTTAATTTTAGTTAGGGTAGGCTATGAGATATAGATATTCCTGGAGAAAAATGGTTAAACTATTTGTAAACAGTGAAGACCCTGATCAGACGCCTCGTTCTGCGGCATCTGATCTGGGTCTGCACTGTTTACCAATTTTGGGTTAATATTTTCCTTATAGCTCCACGAAATCATATGTTGTTGTACTCGTTAGAAGCACCTCATCAATATGTGTACCCACAACATATGGTTTCTTGGAGAAGTTAGAAAAATATCAATACTTTTTAGTGGGAAAAAGTGCCTAATCTGATGCTTTCGAGATAGTTTGGATATGAGTCATGTCTGATGAAAACGGTGTCATTTTGTCCTACAGCAAAGGCTCTAATTAGCCTACACAACCGCAAGGCCTGATCAGGGTATTTGTTGTAGGTCAGTATATAGCAGCTGGTTGAGTTCTACGAGGGGCGTTGGGGAGTGATTTTCTATAATAGGATGAAATTTCGGTCTGATCCGTTCAGTCTTTTAAAAGTTATTGAAAGTTCAAGTAGGTTCGATCATATACACTCAACCTTAACTGTATGCAAAATGAAAAACGTAGACCTGCAACCGGTTTAAGAGATCTGTGTCTTATCCATGACAACGCACCTGCTCACAAGTGTGTTCTTGTCCAAGACTTCTTGAAAGAAGAAAAGGTAGTTCAGCTCTCACATCCACCTTATTCGCCAGACCTTAGTCCCTGCGACTTTTTCCTGTTTCCTTTACTAAAGAAAACCCTTTCTGGTCATCGTTATAAATCCCGAAGTGCACTTGGAAGTGCAATTTACCAGTGTCTTCAGGGTATACCTAAAAAGGCCTACTTCTCTGCCTTTTCAGAATGGATTTCGAGACTTGAAAAGTGTGTTTCCGTCAAGGGAGAATACTTCGAAGGGTTAAGTAAACGAAATGTGAATGGAATTAATAACGCACCCTGTAGAACCCAAAGACAACATTAAATGAATGCCCCTCGTACAATTTACATGTGCAGGGAGTGATAGGATATTTTTGTATGTAATTGTATCTCTTGTGTGTGAGCCACCCACCTCTCAGACCACCACTGCTTATGTCTATCTAAATTTTGGATAATGTTGGTTTAGTTTTGCTTTATGTTGTTTACATTTCAGCTCCTGTTATTTCAAACTACTGTTATCTCAAACTGAAAATTCTAGTCCCTTGGAGTTTGAGATAATGTGAGTCCACCTTAAGTGTTTGTACTAGGCATCTGCATTGTACTGAAATCGTGAGCCATTTGCTTTATAATGTAAACTAAGGTGCATTTTGTCATGAGGGTAGTTGGGCTCTGTGGTGTAATCAGTTGCACGTCTTACTGCAGATCAAGGGCTCATAACTTCAAATCCCAGCTTGTTCACATAACTTTTGTGGAGATTGATCATGAAATAATTTCTATGGTCATTCTCCACCTGCTACAGGTTCAAGAAGGGCATTTGTCAGTTACTGGCAAATTGTGTGCACAAAGTACTAGTTAACTATTTATGCCCCCAACTTCAAAGAAGTTGGAGGGGCATATTGCTTCTGGGTTGTTCGTCCGTCCGTCCGTCCGTCCGTCCGTCCGTCCTTCCGTCCGTCCGTCCGTTCGTCACGCTTTTTGGTGCATAGCATAACTTTAAAACCGTGAATGCTGCTGTTTTGAAATTTCATATATGGATTCCTCATGAAAAAATAGCTGACACATATTTTTTTTCTTGACAGGATTATGCCCCTTTTCTGAGTTATGGCCCTTTGAAAAAATATGGATGCAATCTTGTCAGCAAAATATCTCAAAAACTATTAAAGCTAGAGCCTTGAAACTTGATGAATAGACTGGTAGTGATGAGTAGACAACCTGATTAACTTTTGAAGAAATTTTGAAAAATACTTCTTGAGTTATGGCCCTTTGTAATTTTGGGCAATTTTACCTTGTCAGCAAAATATCTCAAAAACTGTTAGAGCTAGAGCCTTGAAACTTAGTAAATGGATTTGTAGTGATGAGTAGATGACCTGATTAACTTTTGAAGAAATTCTGAAAAATACTTCATGAGTTATGGCCCTTTGTAATTTTGGGCATTTTTATCTTGTCAGCAAAATATCTCAAAAACTGTTGGAGCTAGAGCCTTGAAACTCAATGAATAGACTGGTAGTGATGAGTAGACAACCTGATTAACTTTTGAAGAAATTTTGAAAAATGCCTTTTGAGTTATGGCCCTTAGTAATTTTGGGCATTTTTACCTTGTCAGCAAAATATCTCAAAAACTGTTAGAGCTTGAGCCTTGAAACTTAGTAAATGGATTTGTAGTGATGTGTAGATGACCTGATTAACTGTTGAAGAAATTCTGAAAAACACTTCATGAGTTATGGCCCTTTGTAATTTAGGGCATTTTTAACTTGTCAGCAAAATATCTCAAAAACTATTGAAGCTAGAGCCTTGAAACTTGATGAATAGACTGGTAGTGATGAGTAGACAACCTGATAAGCTTTTGAAGAAATTTTGAAATATACTTCTTGAGTTATGCCCCTTTGTAATTTTAGGCATTTTTATCTTGTCAGCAAAATATCTCAAAAACTGTTAGAGCTAGAGCCTTGAAACTTAGTAAATGGATTTGTAGTGATGAGTAGATGACCTGATTAATTTTTGAAGAAATTATGAAAAATACTTCATGAGTTATGACCCTTTGTAATTTTGGGCAATTTTACTTTGTCAGCAAAATATCTCAAAAACTGTTGGAACTAGAGCCTTGACACTTGATGAATAGACTGGTAGTGATGAGTAGACAACCTGATTAACTTTTGAAGAAATTTTGAAATATACTTCTTGAGTTATGCCCCTTTGTTAGTTTGGGCATTTTTATCTTGTCAGCAAAATATCTCAAAAACTATTAGAGCTAGAGACTTGAAACTTGGTGAATTGATTGGTAATGATGAGTAGATGACCTGATTAATGTTTTTGTAAATTCTGAAAAATATTTCAAAAGTAATGGCCCTTTGTAAATTTGGGCATGTTTCCCTTGTGAACAAAATATCTCAAAAACTATTGCAGCTCGAGCCTTGAAACTTGATGAATAGATTGGTAGTGATGAGTAGATGACCTGATTATGCCCCCAGTTTCGAATGAAATTGATGGGGCATATTATTTTGCCTTCATTTGTCCATCCGACTGTTTGTCCTTTCATCAAGCTTTTTTTGTGCATGCCATATCTTAAGAACCCTGCACGCTAGGGTTTTGAAATTTTATATTTGGGTTCCCAATGAAAAAATAGCCGACCCGTATTTTGTTTCTTGTCTAGCATGTTTATTTAAAGTTATGCCCGTTTGAAAAAAATCAGAATTAAATCTTGTGAGCAAGATATCTTGAAAAGTATTTAAGCTGGGTTCTTGAAATTCAATACAGTGAGTGGGAATGATGTGTACATTACCCGATTATATTTTGAGAGAATTCCATGAAAATATTGATAAAGTTACGGCCCTTTGCAGTTCTGCTCATTTTGACCTTGTCAGCAAGATTTCTCGAAAAGCACTTAAGCTAGGGTCTTGAAATATTATATGCTGATTGGGGATGATGTGGAGATTACCTGGTTTGTTTTTTAGGGAATTCCATGAAAAATTGATGTAGTTATGGCCCTTTGTAGTTCTAGACATTTTGACTTTTTCAGCAAGATATCTCAAAAAGTATTTAAGCTAGAGCCATGATATTTGGTATACTGATTGGGATTGAGGAGGAGATCACCTGAATAAATTTTGAACCAATTAAATGAAATGTTGGAGTTATGGCCCTTCGCAATTTCGGGCCATTTAATGTCGTTGCTTTATTGTGTATAGCATAAGTTTAGAACCATGTATGCTAATGTTTTGAAATTTCATGTTTTGATTCCTCATGAAAAAATAGGTGATCCGTATTTTTTTCTTATCCCAATCATCTCCTATTTTAGAGTTATTTCCCTTTGATAAAATAACATTGAAATCATATATTTGTACTGTTGTTACCGTCATGGCTAAGCAGTGTTGGAATCAAACAGTGTTAGAGTCAGGCAGTTGGGGGCATAGTGTTTTACAAACACCAGCTCTAGTTAGAGGACTAAGCCTGTTCAGGAAAAGTGAGGGTAGTTTAACCCATTAAAGACCGAATAAACTCTCCCACACTATATATTGGAAGAGTCCAATTTTGATTTTAGGTATGTCAGACTATATGATATAGATATTCCTAAAGAAAAATGGTTGAACTATTTGCAAACAGTGGAAACCCTGATTGGACGCCGCATTCTGCAGCGTCGCATTCTGCAGCGTCCGATCTGGGTCTGCACTGTTTGCCATTTAGGGGTCTCCAGTCTTCAATGGGTTAACTAACAGGCACAACATAACCTCAACAGTGTTGACTGTGATGTGAAACTCAAAATCAAATGTCAGGGCATTCAAAGTCCACATGTGAATGCCTCTAAAATGAAAAGAAGTAAATAGTCAAAATAAACTGCCAGAAAACATATGCATACAGAATAATGAGTTTTTTGTGATTGGGTTATTCTATATATGAAGTTTACCACCTGGATGTTGCATATTCTGACTCCTGTTAAAAGTTTGTTAACCATAATGCACCAGTCATTTGTATCCAGTACATGCTCCCCTCCTCCACCACCCCACCCCCATGGTGAATAGCATGGAAAACTTTCCCTCCAGCACAGCCCTGCTAAATACACCGCACTGCAGGAACAACTGGATAGTAAAAGCCCAGCACTTTCAGCCCCACTGTTTTGGTGCAAAATCACAACCCAGATACTTCCCCAGTACTGAGGGGCATTCAAAAGGTCTTACAGTGTGGGGAATCCATGTGACCAAATGACCAGGTGCACAGAGTTAGTTACTATTTTTAACTCCACTTCAGGTAGGATTTTTTAGAATATCACGATTTATACCTGATGGAATTTGTTCAAATAAAGCATTGAGTACGCGGAAAATCAAGCTCTTTCTGGTGGTGTAAGCGCTATTCTGCAATCTGGTCTGATTCTCGAGAACATTCAGAGAATGTTTTTCGTCAAAATTCATGTACATTGTCCCGGTGGCCCAGATTGACAGCAAATACATTCTTCGAATGTTCTCGAGAATTAGACCAGATCGCAGAATAACGCTTACACCACCAGAAAGAGCTTGATTTTCCGCGTACTCTGCGCTTTATTTGAACAAATTCCATTTGGTACGAATAGAGATATTCTAAAAAATCTTACCTTATGCGCAGCTAAAAATAGTAACAAACTCCATCTGCCTAGTTATTTGGTCACGTGGATTCCCCACACTGTCTTAGCAGTGCACATTAGCCTGGCCATCCGGGTGCAGTGGTTTACAAATGAGTATAAAACCTGATAAAAACAAATATCACAAACCTGTTCAGTTCTGTCCAGTTCTGCTAATTAGAGTTGCAGTCTATAACACCCAGAATAAAGAACTTGTCACCTTGTCAGAATCTAGGTTTTAGTATGTACGGTAAATGTCCTAAAATTTCGAACAAAATTAAATAATTTCAGTTCTTGCTGTTCGAAATTTTAGAAATTATGATTTGCTAAAAAATTTACTGTTCGAAATTTTAGGACAGATTCACTTACAGCCAAAATTGACCTGGCTATCGGACGCTTTCGGATACCCGAAACGACAAAAAAGGACCTTCATGACGAAAGGGTTTTCTTATTTGCTATGTGTGATTGGTAAACTGAATGTGAAATTGTATGAACTAATAAATAATTACCATACTGATGTTTGTTTTCAATTCCATCTGATTAATTCTATGTCGAATAATGTTTCTCATAACAAAACAATTAATTATCCGTTACACTAATTAATCGCCAGATACGTTTGTTCGGCACTCCGGGAATGTGCCACTTTCTTAAAATAGGCTGGCTTAGTCCACTGTCTTCTTACGTAACAACCCTCTTCCCTTTACCGCACTGAGATACACAAGCTGACCAAAAATACTTCAAACGGTTACCGCACATTTGTTCTTGTTTGAGCCACTACAGAAACACAAAAGTCCCTTTCCTCAAAGGTGAAGTGTAAGCAGTTTTAATGTGAAAAGCGCAGACTGATTAGAATTTCCTCCGTTTTGAAGCGCAGTATTCACACTGCTTCATAATGCATTCTGTTGGCGATATGTGTAGATCCAGATCAGACCACCCCGATACATAGACTGCGCGGATGCGCAAGTTGATCTTGTCTATGCCGGTCTCATATGTCATAAGGTCGTTTCTATTGGAAAGGACTCATACATAAACGAACAGTAGTACGGACAACCAGATCCCTGAGAACCAGATCTGAATGCAGCCTGATCAAGATCAAAGATTTTAGCTCAACACCAAACTGAACTACGTATGCCAAACCTGTGAACTGCCATTATCGTTTTTAGCAATATTTCTTTCTTTGAAAAATGTATTGTCATTTAGAATTCAGTACCGAAACTTATTGCAAGAATATATCTGTCATCAATAGTAATCCTTTCAATAGATCTCTGTTCAGGCGAAAATGTCCCTTTGTGTATATGTGTAAGTCACACCAGAGTGCGAGACGCAGTCTAGTCAGTGATTTATTTACAATTTTATACTTATGCGTCCCAGGACTCGCTTAGGCTATATAAAGTGAGTCCTACTAGAAAATCATTGCGTCCATTACAGAATTTTCCACTTTTACTTTGTGAGTCCTGGGACTCACTGAGATTTAAAATGTGGGTCCCAAAGCAAAAATGTAAGTACAGGACTCGGGATGCGCAGGTAAAAAAATCACTGCTAGTGCAGGATGGTGTCTACTCAATTCGCTGATAGGTCATTGGTACAAAACACTGTAATACAAGAATCGCAGTCTCCAGCAAGTGCACAGACTGATCACATTCGTAACAAATGATTACGTTCATTTTGGATTGTTGGGACCTATAATCTCTGTTGGGACCATTACCTGTTCAAATAGGATGCACTGAGCATATCATGACAATCACGCGGTCAGACAGGAAATATTTTGCTGGAGGCGTTAATCCCCATGACGAAAACGTTTTCAGCGTGCTTATTGATACCTTTGGCACGCTAAACTTAAATATTAGCGGCAGATATTATCGAAGGGCACAGTGTACAGACGAGCAGGAACGACTCAGATCAGAATGCGCGGATGCACATGCTAATTTACAATTTCGCTTGTAGCGCTTTCTTACTATCACATGTGCGTCACGCTTTGCTGAAATGACCAGATCAACTTTAGAATTCTGGTATAGCTGTCACACGACTTACCGAAATACCGGAATACTACCGAAATACCAGAATATCCGTGAAAAATACAGGAATACCTGTGAAGACACCAAAACTGGCTTTAATTAAGAAACGAATATTCTCGGATGACGATCTTGAAAACGCATTCCCCAAAATTAGTTTCATTCCCTTGTTCTCTGTGGCGTCTGATCTGGGTCTACGCTGTTTGCATAGGCCTATCTGTTCCAATATTTAGGTTCTTTAAATTTTTAATACGTGCCAGTTTCGTATACGTTTCTAACGAGAAAAGGCTCTATAAAATGAGTTTATTTTTCTCTCGAAGAGGTTTCCCACCACGATTTCACGTGACATACCGCTACGAGCCCTTGGTTTCTTAATGCGGAGAAAGGGAAATGTTGCTATGTGACTGTTCATTTTCTGGGTATTTTAATAATTATAATGTTCTCAATATATACATAATGTAAAAGAATAACAGTACTAATATTTATTTATACCCTTGTAAATGCGGAGTAAGGTCCTCACGCTTTAGGTGTTTACTGTTTAAAGGGAGCTAATTGCATATGCCTTGATGAATATTACGAGTCGGACCCAGCATTTTTTTATTAATCAGGGGCGGATGCAGGATGATTTCTGAAGGGATTCGATTTGATCGAATTTCCGTACTTATTCTAGGTATTCGGACAGAAAGGCCTGAGCAAACAGTGTAGACCCAGATCAGACGCCGCAGAACGCATGTAAAACCTTCACTGAAACGGTGATGTATTTAATCAAAGATTCCTAATCTCTCCATGAACTGGAGTTTACATGCCTGTTTGTTACCACAAATGGCAAAATCTGACTGCCCTTGCATCAGAAGATGATCTGAGTCTTTACTGGTCGCACGTCTTATTGTCCTAAAAGTGTTCCATGTTCCCAGTGTGTTCCATGTTCCCTCTAACTAGTTTCATTCCCTTTTACTCTGGGGCATCTGATCTGAGTCTACAGTTTGTATAGGCCTGTCTCAATAGGTTCTATTTTTAATACCTGTCAGTTTCATATGCATTTCTGATGAAAAAATGCTCTATAACTTAACGAACATAAGTGTGTGTTTTCCCTCTTAGGGGTTTCCGCTACGATTTCTCGTGACGTTACCGTTACGAGCACGCGGTTTCTTCATGCGGGGCAAGGGAATGTGACTATTTTCACATATATTTTTGTAATCTATACTGGAAATGAGACTGTCCTAGAATTGCGTGTCGTTGCCCTGTGGCGTATCTGAGCAGACCCATGAAAATCTACGTAGGTACAGCAATAAGACATACGAAGTGGTGGTGATATACACGAACAAACAGTAAAAAGTCAGATCGTACAGCGCGGATCCATATAGATTTATCCTGGCCTTCGTTTTTCAAACGGAATATTTATCATGTCTGCCATGAGGTAACAACAGTTCTAAATCGCCTGCGCATAATCTAACCCTTATCACGTGGACATCCACGTGACTGTCGCGTGGTAATGGCTAACATTGTGATGGAAGTCTCTTTTTTTTTTTTTTTCTTGGGAATTTTCAGTCAATATCTCCTGGGTCTGTATAAAATTAAAATACGGTTTCCATGCCATTTATGTACATAAAATTCGTTATGACACCGCCGTGTGCATTTACGTTTTGCGGTGGCTTTCAACACTACTACTTTAGTTTCCGGTTCCGTAACGAAAAAAAAAAAAAAAAAAAAAAAAAAACGTTACCGAAATTAGAATGTGCCGATAAAAAATTACTTGAAGAAAGCTGTGTTCTAAATTTTAGAAATCCCCTTTTTACAAAACTGCTACTGTTCGAGATTTTAGGACATTTTCAGAAATTATTTTGGGCAAAAATATTAGGTGTTCGAAATTTTAGAGTGTTCGAAATTTTAGGACATTTACCGTAGTCTAAAATTAAACCTTGTGTGGTGACCAGAGGCTTCCGGTTCTCAGCTGTATTAAGTCAAATAGAAAACCAAAACCAGAAATCACTGGTCATTGAACAAGGTTGTATTTATACCTATAAAATGGACTACCAGTATCTTACTCTGTGTGTACAGCAACACCCACCCACGAAGATGTGACAAACTGATCCTTGTTTTCATGGCTGCTGAATGAATGTATAGCTCCAGATAAAGTGCTTTTCAGCCAAAAAGTGTCAGTATTTTCTTACTTTATTCATGAAAACATATGTTATGGGCTTTCATCACTGAGGCACTTCTGATGAGTACCCACAATGCAGTTTTTTTTTTTGAAGCAGTAAGCGTTTTAGCTCACCTGAGACAAAGGCTCGAGGGGAGCTATTGTGATCACTCACCATCCATTGCATCTATCTGTCCATTCGTCCACAATTTCTTTAAATGAAATCTGCTCCTAAACCACTGAGCCAGTTTTAACCAAATTTCACAGGAATGAGCCTTTGGTGATACTGACTGAAAATTATTCAAAGATTGTGAATCCATGCAGGAGTCTGGTTGCCATGGCAACCTAAAGGCAAAAAAAATCTTCTTATTAGAAATCACTGGACCATTTCAATATAATTTGGCAGAAATGTTCCTTTGTTGACCCTCTACCAAAATTGTACAAGCCGTCATGATTTGTCAAACACATGGCTGCCAGGGTGTGTGTGTGTGTGGGGGGGGGGGGGGGGGGGGGGGGGGCACGGCAGTGGGAGTGAGCGGGGTTCTACCAAGATTGTACAAGCCCTCATGATTCATCAAAAGACATGGTCACTAGGGGTGGGCATATTTTCCCTATATATCTCTATATAAAACGTGTAAAACTTCAATAGTCATACAGTCATACATGTTTGGGTGGTAGGTGGGGGTAAGGGCCTTCTGTACTTGCAGCAAGTGGGGGAAGGGGGCATTTCTAGTAGTCCTTCTGTTTCTGCACTGTCATTCACTTTTGTCCCCTCATCCTCCTTTATTTCTCTCTTTCCTCTCATCTACTAGTTCTTTTGTCCCTGTTCTCCCTTTCTCTGGGAGATGACACAAAATGACCCACAAGGGTTGACATGTCGTTTAACCTTTACCACTCTCTGGGCATTTTCAGCAGACGACAAATTGATGATATTTTTTCTTATTTTTCCCCCAAAACAGGATATGACATTTCATGCAAATTGTCTCCAATTTGCATGAAATGTCATATCCTGTTTTCTGGGAAAAATAAGAAAAAATATTTCAAAATGTTGTCTGCTGAAAATTTTTACCCAGAGTGCTAAGCGTTAACAAAAACTCAAACAAACAAGTCAAACATATTTTGAAAGGACTATGAAACCACCGCCACCACCACCGTGATGTATTGAATGTGTATTGGCTCTTTATAAGAGAGTATACACTAGTTTATACCTGTGGCATATACAGGTAATGTGACACTAATTTGACTCATAAGCTGTGTAGTGGCTTTTTTACCCGGCGAAAAGAACATTTGAATATTCAATAATTAATGCCCGGTAAAGAAATCAGAAACAAAGGACTGATGACATGTTTTAAACTACTCGAAGTGAAAACCTATAACGTTGTTCGTAGATTTTATGCTTTAAGTGTTTTTAAGCTGATGTGTATTGTGTTTTACTAATAATTAAGTTTCATTTGTGTTGTGATGATCATCTTTTGTGGCCACAGGAAAATTATCCATAAATGGTTTCCAATTTTCAGTGGGTGAATTTTAAATTGGAAGATAATTACTTGTTGAAGGACATAACAAGCAGATGTACAGGTGACATTGTGCCAAACAAGAGTGGTAATTGTGGAAATAATTTAGGCTATTTTTTTTTTTCTGCCGAGGTTCTCTTAGAATATGTGTTTTGGTTTAAAAATAATTAATAATACCTGTCTATAGGCTATGGAATGAGAGCATGGTTCATTGTAAAATGAGTTTAACTAAACTAAGTTAGATAAGATATTTAAAGCTGAACAGATAAGATAAGGTAAGATATGATTAGATAAAATGAGATAACATAAGAGCATAATATAACATAAAGATAAAATACCGGCACAGTGGCTCAGTGGTAGAGCAAAGACTTTAAAAAATGGTACTAGCTGCTCTTTTGCTTGGCGCTCAGCATTATAGAAAGTAGAGCTAGAACTGGTCAGTGTCAGTATAATGTGACTGGGTGGAATATCATGTCAAATGTCTGGGGTGTGATATTTCAGTGAGGCAGCACTCTAAAAGAGAGCATTGAGCTCCCTGCTACATCCAGACATTGTCGCGATATGACTGAAAGATTGTTGAAAGCAAAGTTAAGCCCAAATCAAACAAACAAACAAATAAAGATAAAATAACATAAAATTTTAAAGACAGTATATCATGAAAACAACTAGGGAGTTTCTATATATTGCCAACAAATAGCATAAACTTTGCCATGTGGATGATGGGAGTGAGGGGGTGAGGGGTGGAGATGAATGGAATCTGAACAAGCAATGCCATGTCCATCGAATTTATCATCGGACAAGCATTTTTTAAATCAAACAAACAAGAAATCCTGAATTTTGTCCTTCAGTTCCCTTTTGATAGGTTTTAAGCTAAAACTTTGCATGCTGAGTAAAAATTTCAGCAGACAGCATTTTGAAATATTTTTGTTACGCCTGCTTTTAGCATGTCACTTATAATAGGGAACCGGTTTTCTGTCTATCCATCCATTTGTCCGTTTGTTTGTCAATCCGTCAATATTTGTGTCAACCCTAACTTCGACCCTCAAGAACTATAAAGGCTACAGTGATAATACTTGGTATAAGCTTGCACTTAGGGATGACAACTCAGACAGCAGTATCCAGATTTAACCTCAACCTACATTTCACGTTCACCATGAACTTTATAAATTTGCAATAGGCGGGACATAGCCTTAAGCAGAATTCTTGTTCTTACGAGGGCCCTGCAAAAAGTTTTGTCACTGGGTTCGGATTACTTCAGTGCTACATTTTATCAAACATATTTTTATTACAAACCTTCAAAGTATTCCCCCTTTACTGAAACACATTTTTATAACCTTTTTACCCAGTTGCGAAAAGCAGATAAATAGTCTTCTTTTGGTATCTGTTGGAGACACTGATAAATAGCGCTACCAAGAGAACTTCTAGACGTATACTTATTTCCAGAAAGCATTTTCTTAAGCCTTGGAAATAAAAAGAAGTCACAGGGACTCAGGTTGGGTGAATAAGGTGGATGGTTTAAAACTTTCACCTTTTCAGAAGCCAAAAAAGACTTAACAACCTCACACTTATGAGAGGAGGCGTTGTCATATAAAAGGTGGACACCTGACCATCCTTTGCTTGGTTGTTATTTATTGAAAAACTCTTTCACTTTCTTCAGTACAGAATTCTTGTAGAATCGGCCAGTGACTGTATGACCAGATGGACAAGGCACTTGAACGACTGGCTCACTTGAAGAAAATTGCGTACAATATCTTTTTCGAACTTATTGTTCTCTTGGCAATACATGGGCGTTTTTTATCTTTTCTCTTCCATTGCTTATTATCAGCCCTTCTTTGTGGCTCAAACATGTGCACCCAGGTTTCATCACCTGTTAGCATATTAGAAATAACCCGACTATTACAGTCTTTGTAGGATTTCAAAAGTTCCCGGGCACATTTAAGGCGTTGTGTCTTTTGCTCCTCAGTGAGCAAATGAGGTACCCACCTAGCACAAATCTTTCTCAGGTCCAAATGCTTTTTCAGAATTGTTTGCACACTGCCTTCTGATATGCCAGTACAACTAGCTATATCTTTGACAGACAAGTCCTGTTTGATCACAATCTTTACAGCAACTATGTTAGCCTTGATAACAGAGGTTTTAGGCCTTCCAGGACGGGTATCATCTTCAACAGAAAAATTCCCAGCTTTAAAAGCTTTAACCCACCTAAAAACTGTGCGCATTGAAATGGTCTGAGGTCTATATATACCACACAATTCATTAAATATCTGCTTTGAATCTATATTAAGCCTAATGCGGCATTTAATATAGCTACGAATTTCAGTCTTCTGGTCCATGTGCCATTGTAACAAGTAAATTGGTCAGTGTATATGACTGCAACTATTTCAATTTGAAATAACTCAGTCAGTTGGAAAGCAATTTGCATGAAATAAATGGGTATCATTAGCTATTCAACACACCATTCAAATGCAGTGAAGCAGTTGAAAATATACCTGGGATAAAACCAAGGAAACCTATTAGTGACAGAACTTTTTGCACGACCCTCGTACACTGTGCCAGGGAACTGCATGCCCCTTGGATGGTAGACCACAGAGGGAAGTCCAAGTCGGACCTGATAAGCTGGAGGTGGTAGCTTCATTTTGCTACCTAGGAGACATGATTTCAGCAGCCAGTGGCTGTGAACTTTCAACCACAACACATGTGAAACCCGCCTGGAAGAAGTTCAAAGAGCTGCTACCAGATCTCTCTTCCTACCACCTCTCTTTCAGGACACATGGCCATGTGTACAGCTCTTGTGTGTGGAGCGCAATGCTCCATGCCAGTGACCTTGGCTAGTGACAAAGCCAAACCTCCAACGTCTGCAGGGAAATGAATGACAGGGCAATGATCAGACAGATCTGCAATGTCAAGCCGCAAGACATCGTCACCACCAGATCCAGTGTTCGGCTACTGGCGCGGCTTGGCACTGAGGATTGGGACCTCATTCTGAAGGAGAGAAGGCTCCGCTGGTATGGACATGTGGAACGCTCCAATGGTGCGCATTGAAATGGTCTGAGGTCTATATATACCACACAATTCATTAAATATCTGCTTTGAATCTGTATTTAGCCTAATGCGGCATTTAATATAGCTACGAATTTCAGTTTTCTGGTCCTTGTTCCAATGTATCAAGTAAATTGGTCAGTGTATATGGCTGCATCTATTTCAGTTTGAAACAACTCGGTCAGTTGGAAAGCAATTTGCACAAAATAAATGGGTATCGTTAGCTATTCAATACACCATTCAAGTGCAGTGAAGCATTTTAAAATATACCTCGGATAAAACAAAGGAAGCCTATTAGTGACAGAACTTTTTGCACCACCCTCATATTTTTTTCCAGAAAAAAAGCCTTTGACATTTCCCAAAGAGACAATTTGCATAAAATGTCTAAGCCTATTTTCTGGGAAAAATAAGAAAAATATCAATTTGTTGTCTACTAAATTTGCCCAGAGCATGGTAAGTGTTAAACTCATATATACAGATAGGGAAAACAGTTATTTTTTAGGAGTAACTCCATATGTCTGTATATTTAAGGTAACTGCCAATCATAACAGTTGTAGTCTGCTTTGTCATCTGCTTGTGATTTTAAAAGTCATTTTTGCAAATAGTGTGGACCCAGATCAGACTGCTCCTATAGGAGTGGTCTGATCAGGGTCCACACTGTTTGCCTGTATGCAAAAATAGTTTTGAAAAGTTTGCAAGAATATTCAGCAGACGACATAAACATGTTACAGACGACATTTTCAGATGCAGATTTTCTTGGCATTTTAAGGGTTAGGACTGCTCTGGATCTGTATACAGTACTGTTTTGAAATAGGGCATTTTTTTTGTGAAGTAAAGGAGAACTTGTGCAATACCCCTAATTTATAACTTATCATGCTGTGGGCAAATTCAGCAGATGACAAACTGATGATATTTTTCTTACTTTTCCTAGAAAATAGGATCTGATACTTCATGCAGATTGTCTCCTTTGGAGACAGATCGCATGAAGTGTCAAATTCTATTTTCTAGGAAAAATTAGAAAAATATATTTCAGGATGTCATCTGCTGAAATTGTTACCCAGCATGTAAAGTATTTTGCGTTGCGGTGTGCATTATGCAATTAGTCATTTGTAACACAACTATCAGGGAACAACCTTGGGCCCAGCTAGAAGCCTTGCACTGTGGAAACAAATGGTAATATTTCCATGTTCTTTGTCCCCATTACTTGGGATTCTGTAACCTTCACATATGCCCCACTAATTTTGGTATGAATTAAAGCCCTGGCACTGTAGGGACAATGCAAAAGTAAAAGCAGCACTGTTCACCTTTCTACCCAGATAATGAATATTTGGTCAAACGGGATTTGACATTTTATGCAGAGACAATTTGCTTTAAATGTAGTACTTGTTACTTGTACCAGAATTGCATTTGGAGTGGAGCAGCAAAAGCCTGCTAACAGTGTGTGATCAGGACCTACTTTTCACTGATTTTTGTCACACCTGTTTTAACCCTTGTCCTGCTGAACCCGGATATACCCTGCCTTTGCAAACAGTGTAGATCCAGATCAGTTGGCTTCTGAAGAAGCCAACTGATCTGGATCTGCACTGTTTGTCATTCAGTATGTGACTTTATAGCAACAATCCTGATCAAGTAATCTGATTGGCTGAAAATTAGAAGTAGGTGTGGCATCTTAATTTATTCAGCAGGACAAGGGTTAACAAGCCTTTGTAGTTTTCTGTCTCCTGTCTGTTCACCTATCCATCTGTTTATCCGTCCATCAATAGTCTTTTTCTGAATGACTGTTACACCAACTGTCATCTTACATGTACTTGGCATACACTTTCATCCTAACTGAACAGAACAGAACAGAACAAAACTTTATTATTCTCTGGTTGCTAAATAAAGCATATGAGGTAGTAAGTACTGATCAATATAAAACACATGAATCAAATTACATGGACATGACATGTTTTTCATGGACTAATCACTTGGCCATGTTTTTGTCAACCCATTTCTGAGTTACTGTACTACCTACAATCATCTAACATGGCATATGCTTTTTCCCTAACTTGAACTCAAACACTGCACTGTGATTGTATGACCCGGCCTATATTTCATGGTCGAACGAGTTGTCATTTTTTTTATATCAACCACAAGGTTAGCACCATTTCTACTGTCCTTTCGACATCTCTCGGAAAGACGTTTTTTGCTTGGCGTTTTATCTTAAATGAAAATATTTTGTTCTGATTGACTACATCTTATCAGAAACCATTTGTCTTTTCTGTTTCTGTGTTTTGTTCTCAAATATGTACCCTAAAATTAAATTTATCGCCAAAAATTGGTCTGACCTATGCAATTTCTATAGTAAAGTGATTTTTTGGAATTTTTGTCTTAGTAAATATATTTTACTTTTCTTTGCTGAATTTGAATTATTGATGTTTCACAACAATATTGTGAAAATTTCAGAAAAATTGAACAAGCAGAACTTGTTGAAAATCTGCCTCCAAGTTACCTACCCTACAAATTTCTGCATAATTTTCATTCATTTTTACTAAGGGAAAAAGTGAAAATATTGGATTTTTTAAAAACCACTGACTAGAATAAAACTTTTTGTGCATAGGTAGTGACGACAAATGGTTTTGCATTAAATCATGGCAAAGGTTTGCAAATTTACTTCTTCTGTTTAAAGCGCCGAGCAAAAAACGACTTTCTGAAAGATGTCGAAAGCACAGTAGTTAATTGTATGGCCTTCTGTCATCAGGCCTGGCATACACTTCCTATTAAAAAGAGACACAAACACTGCAGTATCATTATATGACTGTCATATTTTACTGTGTAATGACTTGGTAACTTTTTGCATCAGTCTTAGCATTTAGCTCCTTTTCTGATTAACCATATAACCAACATTCATCAAACCTGGCATATAGTTGACATAAAAAGGACTTAACCCTTCTCTTGCTAAACACGACATGCCCTGTCTTAGCAAACACTGTAGATCCAGATCAGTTGGCTTCTTCAGAAGCCAACTGATCTGGATCTGGACTGTTTATCATTAAAAATGTGAATTTCTATCAAAAATTCGGATCAAGTAATCTGATTGGCTGGAAATTAGAAGTGGGCATGGCATCTTAATTTATTCAGCATGACAAGGGTTAAATACTGTGATATCATTTTGTTACCATGAACTATTTATCATGGTCCAGTGACTTATTAGGTATATTATTATTAATATTATTATTTTTTTTTGGTTTTGTTTAGTTTTAGATTTTCATTTTCTGTTATAACAGTAATTTTGATTGTTTTAGTATACTCATTTGGCAGAGTGGTTAGTGCTCCCAACTTCAGATCATGAGGTCCCACCTCATGAATCTCACAGGAGGCAGAATTCAGCTCATGACCGTATGGTGTTTCATTCCACAGAGCTTTTCATTACCACCCTTCCATTGTCTCTATATGGCCTAGATAATGTTGAAAGGAATGTAAAACACCAAATCATCATCTTCATTATCATCATCATCTTCTGATTGTTAATAATAAATCTTCTGCAGTTTTTTGAATCTAGAAAGTGAGTAAAAGGGGGAAATAAAACTAAAACCCGTTGTCGAACATTTGTTTTATGATTCTTCGAAAAACAGGGATGGTTGGAAGGTAGTAAACACATATTTTTACTTTGGCCTGAGCATCTGTAGCCAAAAATAATTCATTATTCATTGATAATTCCACAGTTCATTATACATATATTGAATTTTTAATTTGGATTTCTATGAACCGGGATGAAGCAGACAAATCATTATATCGACTAAATCACACAAAAAGGGTCAGAAACGCTTAAAGAAATCAGATGAACAATGATGGCCTAGAGCAACCAGTATCACATAAATACAGTCTGATCTGGGCCTTAAATGTCTGTCTGGTTGAAGTCTGGTGACATTTCCAAATGTCATCTGCTGAAAAATATTTCAAAGTGTTATCTGCTGATTTTTTACCCAGCATGCTAAGAAAATAAGAAAAAGACAGAAAAAAGGCTAAACTAACAGGTAGTGATTGAATATAACAATGAGCTCAGAATAATAATGGTATGAAACTTAAGTCAAATAATTCTTGTACAAATATTTAATTAGGATCTTCACTTATAGCAGGAAGTTACATAATAAGTCATGAATATTTTAATATTGATTGTCCGAAGATATAGCCTGTTTTGAAACCCAATATATTTACCTATTGTGGCAGTATGGATGATTGATAACAGATAGGAAAACAAGAGATTGTACCTGAGTTCACCTGTGTAGGTTGAACATTACAGTTGTGTCTGCCTTTATTACTCATAGTCCGTTACTAATTGTCAATGTGTCAACTGGAGTTGATATTTTTATGATAAGCATAGCTCTAGAGAAGGCACTCTTTTTCAACAAAAAGTACTGATAGTTTTCTATCCCTCCACAAAAGCATATATTGTAGGTACTCATTAGAAGCGATTCACCAAGGCGCTTCTAATGAGTACCCACAATGTATGTTTTCATGGAGAGATAAGAAAAATATGATCTGAATTTTCTTCTTATTTGGAGCTATAGTTAAGTGTGTCCCCAGGCCAGCCTAATTTACTGAGGAATGTGTGTTCATAATATACCTCACTTACAGACAATTATATCAGTGGCAGCGATTGTTCTTGTGACTTGAATGAATGAAGACTGTTTTTGTTCTGTAGAAAGGTGGATGGATATGTGTGTTAGGTGGCCATATACAGGTTCAACAGATCAATGTAGTGATTATTCATTCAAACAGTGGATGGATGTAAACAGTGGACATTCTGTGAGGAGTTGGATGGATTGTAGTTTTTCTGTGATATTAGTTATTATTTTGCTGTGTTTAAATGGATTTATTGGAGTGGCTAATGCTCAAGGTAATATCGTTAGAGAAATGTCCAGCTGTGCAGTACAGTACCGTAACACCATGTTACTGTATCGTACATACACTGCCAGACCTATTATAAGGCTTATAGATCTACATAGTGGTAATGCAGTTTTCACTGCGATAATAATAACAGCAAATCTGTAAAACTATACATGTAGCATATATGTTTGAGATAAGGCATTTTTTTTCTTTCTTTCTTGTTTTTTTTTTCTTGCTTTTTACTATTACTGCAGTTGCTCATATTCCACCATCCCACATGTAGGGTCAATTTTGTCTCACTATAGCACAGATATACAGGAGGCCAGTATATTATCATTAACTCTTTCCCCACTAGTGGTGTCTTTTGTCATCTGCTAATAACCTGAATCCAGATCAGGCCCGATAAAACGTCCGGCCTGATCTGGATCCAAACTGTTTGACACTCTGATGGTATTCCTGAAAGAAGTTTTTGAAAAAGTTAATTAAAAAAAAAAAATCCACAGACGACCAAAAAAAAAAAAAAAACATGCAAAATTACCCAGCATGCAAATTAAACCAATTACTGTATTTGCCATATGAGTACATGTATTTGGACAGAGAGGCCTCTGTATCTTAACCCTTACAAGACTTGTCCTAATTTAAGAAGTTCATTTGACTACATGCTGATGTGTCAAAACTTAGCTGGACCCTTCTAGACCCATTATCCCCGCGATGCAGTATCGATACATACATACATACATACATACATACATACATACATGCATGTGTGCATGTGTGTGTGCATGCATGCATGCATGCACACGCACACACACACACATACACACACACACACACACACACACACACACACACACACACACACACACACACACACACACACACACACACACACACACCATGCTGTGCAGATTCTGATTTGGGACTACACACATATACATACATGCATGCATTCATGCATAACACAACAGAACAGAACACAGCATAACATAACATGCTGTGCAGTATCTGATTTGAGTCTGTACAGTTTGCTCAAGCCTCTCTCCCCTAATACGTAGACTTTTTTAATACGGGACTTTCTGTAAAAATCAAACAATTCTCTTTGACTATTTTTAAACTATTTATGAATCAGAAAGAGTGCTGGCTGAATCAGTGAATGACCTGGTCAGATGCCTCCCAAGGCTTCTGATCTGGGTCTGCACTGTTTACTCAGGAGCTGATCTAAGGTTATAGAGGGGGTTCAAAATTTCTGTGGGGAATGATTTGACCAAATTGCCTTACTTACTGTAAGTATCTGGACAGAAACA